>CAUYQG010102729.1:0-10533 GCA_963574415.1 Tarsius wallacei
AAAAAAAAGTCCTGGACCAGATGGCTTTCCAACAGAATTCTACAAGACATACAAGGAAGAACTGATACCAATCCTATTGAAAGTATTCCAGGTGATTGAGAAAGATGGTACTCTCCCCAAATCATTTTATGAAGCTAACATCACATTGATACCCAAGCCAAGTAAAGACCCAACAAAGAAAGAGAACTACAGGCCAATATCTTTGATGAACATAGATGCTAAAATTCCCAACAAGATCCTAGCAAACTGGATTCAACAACACATCTCAAAAATCATCCATCATGACCAAGTAGGCTTCATCTCCAGGATGCAAGTCTGGTTCAACATTCATAAGACCATAAACATAATTAAATACATCAACAGACTTAAAAACAAAACTCACATGATTATATCATTCAATGCAGAAAAAGTTTTTGATAAAATCCAGCACCCCTTCTTGATTAAAAACGCTTGAACATCTTGGCATAGGTGGAACATACCTCAAAATTGTAAGAGCCATCTACGAGAAACTCATAGCCAGCATACTCCTAAACAGACCAAACTTGGAACCATTTCCCCTGAAAAATGGAATAAGACAAGGATGCCCACTCTCCCTCCTCCTGTTCAACATAGTTTTGGAAGTCCTAGCTAAAGCAATCAGAGGAGAGAAGGCGATCTGGGGTATTCAAACAGGAAAAGAGGAAGTCAAGTTATCTCTCTTTGCAGATATCATGATTGTATACCTTGAAAACCCAAAATAATCTGTCAAAAACCTCCTTGCACTGGTAAAGGACTTTGGCAAAGTCTCAGGCTATAAAATAAATGTGAAAAAGACAATCACATTTCTATACCCAATAATAAACAAACAGAAACCCAAATAAAAAGCACAATTCCATTCACAATAGCCACAAAAAAATGAAATACCTTGGCATCTTCCTAACCAGAGATGTGAAAAACCTTTACAATGAAAACTACAAAACACTGCTCAAAGAAATAAAAGATGACACAAACAAATGAAAAAATATTCTATGCTCATGGATTGGAAGAATCAACATTGTTAAGATGTCCATTTTACCTAAGGCAATCTACAGATTTAACATAATAGCCATCAAATTACCAGCAACATTCTTCTCAGACCTAGAAAAAACAATACAGGAATTCATATGGAAACATAAACGACCAAGAATAGCCAAAACAATCCTCAGCAAAAAAAGCAAACCAGGAGGTATCACACTCCCAGACTTTAAACTTTATTATAAAGCTACAATAATCACAACAGTCTGATATTGGTACAAGAACAGGCATATAGACCAATGGAATAGAATTGACATTCCAAAAGCAAAATCTCAATTTTTCAACCAACTCATCTTTGACAAAGGCTCCAACAACTACCACTGGGGAGAGGAGAACCTATTCAGTAGATGGTGCTGGGAAAACTGGTTGAGCACATGCAGAAGATTAAAACAGGCCCCTACCTATCCCCACACACAAAAATTAACTCGAATTGGATCAGAGACCTAAATGTAAAACCTCAAACTGCAGGAGACACTCTTATGGAAGTTGAAACTGGCAACCAATTCCTGATCAAAACCCGAAGTGTCCATACCATAAGAGATAATATAGACAAGTGAGATTTCATTAAACTGACAAGCTTCTGCAAAGCCAAAGAAACCATCAAGAGAACAGGGAGACAGCCCACAGACTGGGAAAAAATATTTGCCAACTCCGTGTCTGACAAAGGCCTAACATCAAGGATCTACAAATAACTCAAACATACTGAAAAGAAAAAAACAAACAGCCCCACTACAAAGTGGGCAAAAGATATGAATAAACACTTCTCAAAAGAAGACATATGAGCAGCCAACAGATACATGAAAAAATGTTCAGCCTCACTAGTCATCAAGGAGATGCAAATTAAAACTACACTGAGCTACCACCTAACTCCAGTCAGAATCGCCATCATCAACTCAAAAAATAACAGATGCTGGAGAGGATGTGGTGAAAAGGGAATACTTCTACACTGTTGGTGGGAGTATAAACCAGTACAGCCTCTGTGGAAATCAGTGTGGCGATTCCTATAAGTTCTAAAAATCAACCTTCCATATGACCCCATTCCCCCTACTGGGAATATACTCGGAAGAACTCAAATCACTCTATAAAAAAGATACCTGCACATGTATATTTATCGCAGCATTGTTCACAATAGAAAGAACATGGAACCAACCATGCTGCCCATCAAAAGAGGAGTGGATAAAAAAAAATGTGGTAAGTATACACAATGGAATATTATGCAGCCATAAAGAAGAACAAAATCATGAACTTCACAGCAACCTGGATGGAATTAGGGTTTATAATACTGAGTGATCTCTCACAGAAACAAAGAGGTGAGTATCACATGTTCTCACTCATAAGTGGATCTTGAACAACTACTGTAATACTATAAGAAAAGGATTGATAGTAGTGGGAAACTGTGGGAGGGGTGGGATTGACAGTAGTTGATATCTGCCTGGGGAAGGAGGGCACACCTCATCAACAAGGGTACCTGCACAATGAATATTTTATACATAACTCTGAATTGTACCCCACATTTTAAAATAAAAATAAAGTCTACAGTAGTGTATAGTAATATCCTAGGCCCTTACATTCACTTACCACTCCCTCACAGGACCGGAGAGCTACGTCCAATCCTTTAAGCACCTTTCATATTAAGTGTTCTAGACAGGTGTGCCATACAATTTTTTTTACTGTGTCTTTTATATGATTAGGTACTCAAACACATACCACTGTGTTGCAATTGCCTACAGTATTTAGTACAGTAACATGCTGTACAGGTTTGTAGCCTAGGAGCAATAGGCAGTGTATATCATATAGCCCAGGTATGTAGTAGGCTATACCATTTAGGTTTGTATAAGTATACTCTGTCATATTCATACAATGAAATTGTCTGATGATGCTTTTCTTAGCATATATCTCTGTCATTAAGCATCATGATTGTTTTATAGAACATAAGCTCTGTGAGGAGAGAAAGCAATAGATAGTTTTAGTATGGTTATATGGCAGGCACTATTAGTTACCTAAGTCCACCTAAATTTCCAGATTTCTGTGTTCTAAATTGTATCTACAACAGCTATAGAAATAAAAACCCCATTCTTATGGAAACAAATGGAGCTTACATATTTTTAGCTATTGATGCAGAAATAAAAAGTTTGCCTTTGCCTCATATTTTTTTGTCTTTTGTTTCTGCTCTGTCTTGACTAGCTGTCAGGTTTGGAGGTATAGCAGGTATCTGATAATCATGAGGCAACAAGAATGAAAATGAAAACCAATAAGCTGATGATGGCTGTATCAGTCAGGATAAGCTAAGTTACACTGGGGTAATAAATGACCCCCAAATCTCTGTTGCTTGTAATCACAAAGTTTCATATGTTGTTCACAGTTCATGTCCATTGAATGTTGACTACAACTCCTCACTCTGTTATCCTCACTACAGGACCCAACTTGATAAACCGGGCTTTATCTGGAACATGACTGGCTTCATGGCAGAAGTAAAAGAGAAATCCTGTTCCTGGTGCTGGCTCTTAAACGTTTTGTCTGGGTGTCACTTCCATTCAAATTACAAATTTCACTGGGTAAAGCAAGTCATATGTCCAAGCCCAAAAGAACCAACACCAAGAAATAGAATCTTTTCCAAGGTGGAGCCAGGGATTATTTTTGAACAGTAATATAAGTTATCACTATTCAAGCTTTGGCTCAAAAATATTCTAACATTCATGTTGGTTATTTTATTTTATTTTTTCTTATTTTACCAGGTAAAAAGAAAGCGTGTCAGAACTTTGCTCAGATATCAATGGCATGCAATGGATTTGCTGAATCAGATAATAGCTTTTGAATACTTACATAATGTTTTGTTAATATTTTGGGTTATTCACACTGTAATAGCTACAGATACATCACATTTTTAAGTTTAACCCACATTATTAACATCCTTGAGATTCACTCATGTTACAAATGACAGGGTTTCTTTAAGGCTGAATAATATTCCATTGTGTATACATAGCATATTTTCTTTACTACAGTCATCCATTGATGGGTACATAGCTCATTTATTGAGAATAAGGTTGCAGTGAACGTTATAATGCAGGTGAATCCTTTCTTAATGTGCTAGAATTTACATTCATTTTTTGAAACTGTTTCATTTGCAATAGAAGTATCTCTATATAAAGTTGGGAGTAAACTAACTTTTCTGGGAAGGGAGCTCATCATTCTATTGCATTTAATATAGTTCTTAAAATTTTCAAGGATTAAATATTTTTGCATTTACATATTCTGGCAATTTTAAAACAGTCCCATGTTTACCTATTCTTTTCCTCATGAAGTTAGAAGTTCAGGTCAATCACTTTTGTAATCCATCAAGTTACTTATATTAATTAATCATTTTTGATATTTGAATGACCCAACTTTTAAGAAAAAAACATGACTTTGCAGATGTTTAAAGTTGTTGTACATATCTAAGTGCTTCTTTTGTTTTTCTGCATTGTCTGGAGAATGTGGCTTATATAACAAGTTAGTTTTCTAAGACACTGAGGTTTAGGATTATTGTCTTTCTTCACATCAATCAGATAATTTTTGGTCCAGTCTTTGACTTTACATTTTTATTTTATTTGATCCCAAATTTCTCTGTCTCTAGTTTTTTTCCCAGTAATAAATGGATATGAGTTATACTGTTTAATCTTATAGAAAAATAAAAGGAGCTAATTTTCTTTAACTTTTTATTTGTAAATAACTATAGATTCACAGTGCATTACAAAGTTAGTACACAGAAATGCCCTATATTCTTCACCACATTTCTCCAAGTGGCTATATCTTAAATTATTAATACTATAGCACAATATCAAAACCACATATGTGACATTGGTGCAACATGTATATAGTTCTATATAAGTTTATCACATGTAGATATGTATAACCATCATCCCAATCAAGACACAGAAGAATTCCATAGTCACAAAAATCCTCTTCATGCTACACTTTCATAAACAGACCCTTTTCTTTCCCCATCTCCCCACCCACCATCCTTAAACCCTTGAAACCACTAGTTTATTGTTTATTTCTATAGCTTTATTTTGAAATGCTGTATAATGGTCTTTTACAGTATGTAACCTTTTGAAATTGGCTTTATTTTTACTTAACATAATTTTCTGATAATCCATCCAACTTACACCATGTACCAATGGCTTATTCCTTTTTATTGCTGAATAATATTTCATGGCATAATTATATCACACTGTGGTTAAAAATCCACATACTTAAGGACATTTTTGTTGTTTTCAAGGCTTAGCTATTAATAAATCCCCTGCTGTGAGTCTCTGTATACAGATTTTTATGTGAATATAATATGATGGACAGAAGGTTGAATGTTTGTGTCTCCCCACTTCATATCCTACCTACACTGTAATGGTATTAGTAGATGGGGTTTTGTTGATTTTTGTCCATCCTGCCGATACTGCCACAGTATTGAATACAGTATCATATAATAAGTCTAGAAATTGGTTTAGGATTATTGTCTCTCTTCATATCAGTCAGATAGTTTCTGGTCCAGCCTTTGAATTTACACTTTTCTTTCTCCTACTTTATTCTTCTTTTTCAAAATTGTTTTAGATATTATAGTGTTGTTTTTTTTTTGCCCGGTGTCTATTTGTTTTGCTATATTACTTTTAATTTTTCACAAGGACAATCCTGTCATCTGTGAGTATATACAGTTTTATTTCCTCAAAAATTCATATGCTTTTAAAAAAATTATTATAAAGATGTGGGGTACAATTCAGGGTTAGGTAGATAAATATATTGATCATGCAGGTACCCTTGTTAATGAGGTATGCTCCTCCCTCCCCTAGCAGTTTCCCTCAACTGCCAATCCCACCCCCCTCCCCTGACAGTTTCCCACTACTGCCAATCACTTTCTTATAACATTATAATTGTTCAAGCTTAGCTTATGAGTAAGAACATATGGAACTCTGTTCTTTGTTTCTGTGATAAATCACTGAGTATGAGCGACTCTAAATCCATCCAAATTGCTGCAAAGTTCACATATTTGTCCTTCTTTATGACTGCATAATATTCCATTGTGTATATGTACCACATTTTTTTTATCAGTCCAGCTTTGATGGGCAACATGGTTGATTCCATGTTTTCGCTATTGGGAATAGAGCTGCAACAAACATATGTGTGCAGGTATCTTTTTTGTAGGATAATTTGAGTTCTTCTGGGTATATTACCAATAGGGGAATTGCTGAGTCATATGAAAGGTCAATTTCTAGTTCTTTCAGAAATTGCCAAACTATCTTCCAAAGAGTACTAGTTTGCATTCCCACTAGCAGTGTAGAAGGGTTCCTTTTTCTCCACATCCTTGCCAGCATCTGTTGTTGTTTGTTTTTATTAATGATGGCTATTCTTACAGGGGTTAGGTGGTATCTCAATGTGGTTTTGATTTTCATTTCTCTGATGATGAGGCTGAACACTTTTTCATGTGTCTGTTGGTTGCCCATATATCTTCTTTTGAGAAGTGTCTATTCATGTCTTTTGCCCACTTTTTAAGGGGGCTGTTTGTTTTTTCCTTTGGCACGTTTGAGTTCCTTGTAGATCCTAGATGTTAGACCTCTGTCAGATATACAGTTGGCAAATATTTTCTCCCATTCTGTGGGCTGTCTCCCTGCTCTCTTGAGGGTTTCTTTTGCTTTGCAGAAGCTCATTAAGTTGATGAGGTCCCACTTATCTATCTTATTTCTTAAGGTATTGGCCTTTAGAGTTCTGAATAGGAATTGGTTCCTAGTTCCAATTTCCACAAGGGTGTCTCCTGCACTTACTAAGATTCTTATAGTTTGAGGTTTTATGTTTAGGTTTTTGATCCTTTTAGAGTTAATTTTCGTGTATGGTGATAGGTAGAGGTCTTGTTTCAATCTTCTGCATTGGTCAGGCAGTTTTTCCAGGACCATTTACTGAATAGGTTCTCGTCTCCCCAGTGGTTGTTGTTGATTTTGTCAAAGACGAATTGTTTGAGGAAATTGAGGCTTTGCTTCCAGAATCTCTATCCTCTTGCACTGGTCTATGTGCCTATTCTTGTACCAATACCCGGCTGTTTTGATTACCGCAGCCTTATCGTCTGGAAGTATGATACCTCCTGCTTTGTTTCTTTGCTGAGGATTGTTTTGGCTATTCGTGGTCATTTATGTTTCCATATGAATTTCTGTATTGTCATTTCCAGCTCTGAGAAGAATGATGTTGGTAACTTAAGGGTATTGCATTGAATCTGTAGATTGCCTTTGGTAGGATGGACATCTTAACAATGTTGAGTCTTCATATCCATGAGCATGGAATATTTTTTCATTTGTTTATGTCTACTTGGATTTCTTTGAGCAGTATTTTGTAATTCTCATTGTAAAGGTCTTTTACTTTTCTGGTTAGGAAGATGCCAAGGTATTTCATTTTTTTGGTGGCTAATGTGAATGAGATTGTGCTTTTTATGTGGGTCTCTGCCTGCTTGTTGTAGGTGTATAGGAATGCAACTGACTTTTGCACATTTATTTTGTACCTTGAGATTTTTACCAAGGTCTTTTATCAGTGCAAGCAGGTTCTTGACAGACTCTCTTAGATTTTTAAGTTATAGGGTCATATCATCAGCAAAGAGAGATAACTTGACTTCCTCTTTTCCTATTTGGATACACCTGATTTCCTTCTTTTGTCTAAATGCCTGAGTTAGGACTTCCAGCCCAATATGGAACAAGAAGGGTGACAGTGGGCAGCCTTGTCTTGTTCCAGTTTCCAGGGGAAATGATTCTAGTTTCTGTCAATTTAGCAATATTAGCTGTGGGTTTGTCGTAGATGGCACTTACTATTTTGAGGTATGTTCCTTCTCTACCTAGGTGTTTGAGGGTCTTTATCAAGAAAGGATGCTTGATTTTATCAAAATCTTTTTCTGCATCTAATAAGATAATCTTATGGTTCTTGTTTTTACATCTGTTGATGTATTTAATGACATTTATGGTCGTGCAAATGTTGAATCAGCCCTGCATCCAGGGGATGAAGCCTACTTGGTCATGGTGGATGATTTTTGAAATATGTTTTTGGATCCGATTTGCTAGAATCTTGTTGAGGAATTTTGCATCTATGTTCATAAGGGATATTGGCCTGTAGTTCCTCTTTGTTGGATCTTTATCCGGTTTGGGTATCAGTGTAATGTTAGCTTCGTAAAATGATTTGGGGAGAATTCTTTCTTTCTCAATTGCCTGGAATACTTTCAGTAGGATTGGTATCAGCTCCTCCTTTTACGTTTTGTAGAATTCTGCTGGAAAGTCATCCATTCCAGGGCTTTTTTTAGTAGGTAGTTTTTATATGACAGAGTCAATTTCCTGGGTTGTTATTGGTCTATTTAGTGTCTCAATGTCTTCTTGTTTTAACATGCTTAACTTGTTTAACATGGGTATGTCAGAAAATCCTCCATTTCATCTAGTTATCAATTTTGTTTCCATATAGGTGTACATAGTAATCTCTGATAATCCTTTTTATTTCTTCGGGGTCAGTTGTGATTTGATCTTTTGTGAGATGGGGAAAGTTTTCTTGGATTACCTCCTGGAATACTTGTTCCAAGTTGTTCTTGTTTTCCCTTTCTTCTTTTGGGATACCAATCAGGCATAGGTTCAGCCTCTTGATATACTCACACATATCTTGTAGACTTTGTTCTTTCTTTCTTAGTCTTCTTTCTATGTTTTTTACAGATTGGGTTAATTCCATGTTCTGATCTTCAAGTTCTGAGATTCTTTCTTCAGCTATATTAATTCTGCTTTCCATGCTTGTCATCTTGTTATTTATTTCCTGATGAAATTTTTTATTGCCAGAATCTCTGTTATAAGTTCTTTCAGTATTGCATCCTGTCTTTCTTGAGTCTTATTCATTCTTTCCAACCATTCCCTGATCCCTGTTGTATTCTGGGGTCAGTTTTTGGTGATTTCCATTGTTTGGGCACCAAGGTCTGATTTTTCAGGAGTTTTGTCTTTGGTAGACTTGGAACTGCCTGAGGTCTTCCTTTGACTTTTCCTCATTTGTGACAGATCTCTTGTTTTTTTTCTTTAGTTCTGTTATTCAGTGTCAGTGGGAGAGATTTTCCCTTCTAATGTTTGCTCAGTCCTCTATTCTTACCTGATCCAGGCTCTGGATTTGTTCTATTTTGAAATAGGATGGTGGATGGGAGACTTTGCTATCTTTTATAGTTTTTGAAATCTGAGTAAAGTGGGGGATGGGGTGCTAGGCATCAGATGCTACTTGCAAATTAAAATGTTCATTTATTGTGGCATGTGTTCCCTGAGATCCACTCCCCACCACCACTCTATATGACAATGCAAAGCAGAAACCAACCCACACTACAAAACAATCTGCAATAACAACAAAGCAAAACAGAACAAACCACCACCACCACAACAAAAAAAAACCCCAAGAAAACTAAATACAGACACACATGCCTAGTAAAAGTGAATAGAGAAGAAAGACAAAAAGACCAAAGGGGGGAGAATAAGAAAAGAGAAAAAAAAAGGGAGGGGTTTCAGGTGTAACCCTCACACATATATTGACCCCTTAAAGTATTAAAAAATGAATATAAAAAAACCCCAGAAGAACAAAAGAGCAAAACCAACAACAAAATCAAAAGATGAACACTAAATCATTCACATACACACATAAACAGAGAATGACAAATAAAAGAAGAAAGAAACAGAGAAGGAAAAGAAAAAAAAATTGAGGGGGATTCAGGTCAAAGCCTCACATACACATTCATGCACAAAGGAAAAATATTTTAAAAACAGATGAACTAACAAACAGTCAGAAAATTTTTAAAATTAAAAAATAATTGAACATTTAAAAAAACAGAACAAAACAAAAAACAAAAACAAAGACAAAAAAACTTGTCCTCTTGTGGCAGGCTCTGTAATTGTTCCTCTAATTAGATCTTTCCTGCAGAGCCACCTTTTTCACTCTCTCCTCAGGGAACAAAGCAGGGAAGGAGGAGGGGCAGTCAAGGTGGGTGGGGCCCAGTCCTCCCCTCCCACTCTCATATGGTCAGGGAGAACTCTGGTGGGGATGTGCAGGATAGTCTCTTCTCCAGATATGTACTCTTACAAGGTTGCCCCAGCCTATCCTGGGATGGGGTTCTCCTATTGTGACTGATGTCCAGGGTCCATCTGGGTTTGTCCCTCTCAGTCGTGGCCCAGCTGTGTGGGTCTGATGTTCAGAGGATTGCTGGAGAGGAGGGGGTTGGGGTCAGTCCCGGACTCATCACTGACCTCTTTGGAGTTCTTCTTCTCCTTTTCTGGCTATACCCTTTGTCCCATGGTTGGATCAGGGTAGGGGGTGGGGCACCTGGAACTCAGCACTCATCAGGTCCCTCTGAAGTTTGTGCTCTCAGGATATTTCCTCTGGACCACGATCTAGCCCTGAGTAAGTTGATCTGCCATTCACAGAGATCGGATCTCTGGGCTCCGTCTGCAGCCCTTTCCAGCACCTTGTTAG
>CAUYQG010102744.1:0-13150 GCA_963574415.1 Tarsius wallacei
GAGTGGATTGCCTGAGCCCGCGGGTTCGAGACCCGCCTGGGCAGGCGAAACCTCATCTCTACAATAAATCAAAAAAATTAGCCGGGCGTGGTAGCGCGCGCCTGTAGTTCCGGCTACTCGGAAGGCTGAGGCGGAAGGATCGCGGGAGCCCAGCAGGTCGAGGCTGCGGTGGCCGAGAGCGGCCACTGCACTCCAGTCTGGGCGACGGAGTGAGACGCCAACTCAAAAAACAAAACAAAACAAAACAAAAGCTCCTTCACATAATGTAACTCTTAGTGTACTGTAACATTTTAAGGGTAGTTTCTATGTCTTAATTATATATTTTTAAATAACTGGAATGACTTACCATGACCACACATTATAATCTCAGCAATGTGCTTTTATAGTTAAATGCATAGCACAGGATCTAAGATTTATATTTACAACTTCCTGGTTTCTTAAAGAGTGGCTGAGTCTGTAATGAGAATTTCCAGTTACTGCTGAAATGTATCGTTAGTGTAGTTCAACAGAATGGTAGGAGAACCACTGAAGATTATGTGAGTTAGGTAAAGATGCTGCTGCCCCTACTGTGATCAGCAAACACTCTACTAGAAACTTTACTTTGAGCCAGGTGAGTGATTAAATTAAAGAGTGCCATAGATACTCTAAGGCAATGCATTATGTGGTGCCTCATTTGTCAGAATGAGTTACCTTGCTTCTCTAAGTCACTGCTGAGAGTAAAGCAAAGATTTGGAGGGAGAAGGTTGCTGAATGTATTACATGACTGTCGGGTACTATATTAGTATCCTATTGATGTCATTAAAAAATTCCAAATTTAGTGGTTTTAAAACATTGAATATTTTTAATCTTATAATTCTGTAGATTAGAAGGGAAACCTTGATATCATTAGTCTCAAGTTTTCAGCAGGGAAGGCTGTGTTCCTTTCTGGAGGTTCTGGAGACCAGTGTGTTTCATTGCCCATTGCCATTTCCAACTTTTGCAAGCCACACATATTCCTTAGCTTATGGCATCCATGTACAAAATCAACACTGGCAGGTCAAATCATTCTCACATCACATCAGTGCATTCTTAAGGACCCGCTCTTCCATTCTTAAGGCCTCTTGTGATTGCAATGAGCCCATCTGAATAGTCTAAGATAATCTCTTTATCTCAAGGTCAGCTGATTAGCAACTTAATGATCTGTAAAGTTAATTCCCATTTGCTATTCAAGGTAACATTGACAGATTCCAGTGATTAGAGCATGATCATCTTTTGGAGGCTGTTATTCTTCCTACCACAGACACTAGATGTTAATATTTTGTTTTTTCGTTGAGTTTGTTTTTCCAATTACGTTTCTTTTTAAAATGAAGTACTCTGCTAGGCTTAGCAGTAGTGGGCACAACCAGGAGGTGGAAGGGGCACACCTCACCAAAAAGGGTACCTGCATAATGAACATTTGTATACCTAATCTTGAACTGTATCCCACATCTTTAAAATTAAAAAAATTAAAAATAAACAAACAATAATAATAAATAAAAATGAAGAAGATATCATTTCTCTTGGATCCTTGATTTTACATATAAACTTGATAGCAATGTAATTAACTTATTTTTTGTATAATAGTTCTTCAAGGGGATGCTATAAATATTCTAAATAAAATTTTCACAAGAATATGTCAATATTTTATCAATAGTCTCCAATTCCTAAAGTATGATATCTTCTAAATGGTGTACATTATCAGATGAATCTTTATTTGAAAGATATTTATTTCCCTACATTAAATTATAATTAGTTGGCTTTGACTACATATTTTTTCCCCAGAATTTTATACAAGTTAGAGTATTTATGGATTCCTCCCCCCATGATTTGATTAAATCACTATGTGAAATGTGACTTTCCTGGAAGTATTTTTTATTGTAGTTTTTAAATTAAATTTCATCATCTTAAAAAGTTTAACACATCATAACTCAGAACTTGTTTTATATTCTCTCCATCATCCCATCACTCACCACTATAACAGGTAATATTTAATTGAACCACATGTGCCTTCAAATATGGTAAGTTGTTTGCAAAATTTATATCTTTTAAAAAATGATAGGAGGTGTGTGCTATGTTTATAATCCTTTTAACCCATGTCAAAATTGTGGCTCAGAGATATTTGATTATTTGCCCTGGTACAGTAATACTTGAAAACATTTGCTTTTTTTATCCAATGATGAATCAGACATCAAATTCTGCTGGGAAAGTTGCCAGCATACAACTATGGAGTATGTGAAAGAACATTGTAATGGATATAATACATTTGATATATAAATCCAATATATTTTTCATTTCCTGCAAATCTTGTTTCTCTGTGACTCAACATCCTTTGTTTCAATGTCATTCATCACTCTATGGGCAGAACAAGTACAACTTGGAATAAAGGAGTCCTAGTTCATATTGAGATTCAGATCAGACTTTTTGATCTTTGGAAAAAACACAATCTTGAGAGTCAGACTTTTCTGAGAGTAAAGCAATTTCTCTAAATTCTAAAGAATTTTCTTTGGAAAAAAAGGATAGCATGGCAGTCTGAGTAAACATCTGGTAAAGAGAGAAGAGATACTGTGTAAAAGCCATTTTTATTCCACATCAAGAAGTAAAACCTTTCAGAACAGTGGGTTGTTTAGGCATGAATAAACATGGAAACTCAGTAAGGCCAGTGAGAAAATTTGTTCTATATCCCCAATAATATTCTATGTCTTTCTCATGACAACACCCAAAGAATGAGCCAAGAAGATTACACACCACATAATTAAAGTGGGTGGTTGCCAACAAAATATTTGAAACTCTTATTCTAGAATACCTCATGATCAAATGAGGTGATTATTGGAAAGTAAAAATGTGGTAGTGTGTGTTTAGGCTGAGATAGGGCTTGATAGAATATCAGTTCTATTTCTCCATAGTCTTGATACAAGACAAAATCTATATCTTCCTATGTGATTTGTGGGATGCAAAAGGTTTCTGTGAATTACAAGCCAGCAGACTTTCTAGGGATGTCCATTTCTTAAGCTGAGGAGTAAGATGATAGCAAATCTATAGTGAATATAAATTAAAACAAAGGAGTGTGGCATGGTTGAGAAGCATAGGATTAACTGAAACAGCTAAAGACCAGTTAGAGGAGTTATCCAAGATGGATAACCAAGTGTTAACCAGGCAAAGCATATACAGCATGTAGAGCTGTTTCATCAGTGGCTAACCTATTAAACAGAAGCTATTGATTAATGATCAGTCCACATTTCAACCAGCAGTCAGAAAGAAACTGTGGAGACATTGGCAGAAATCCCTATTTTCCCCTCTCAGGTTGCTATATGAGCATTCCTTGGTTTTTTATACCATCCGGTGAGTATGAATTTTTATTGAGGTAGTATATGTGGGACTAAGGTGTGTGCATGTAAAAGGGAGGGATGTGGAGTTATGGCAGGAAAGATTGAGCAGAGAAACATCAAAAGCTTATTTATCTAACTGAGACAATTAACTTTTAAAAGACCATGTGGAACTAGAAAGACTGAGTAAATTTGAATTAATAAAGTTGTGGGGTTTTTTGTAGTTGTTTGCTTTTAGGCTGTTAAACAGCACAGGATCATTAGAAATAGACAAGCTCATTCATAGAAAACTGAAAAGTTTACTTTTTTCATTGTATCTGCTACAATTGTGGGTAAAGTTTGACTTCTCCAGGGTAGGTCATAATCCACCTAATATATTGTGCATCAGTGGAATCTTCTTTTCTTTTCAATTTCATTGCATCACCAAATTTTATTATATTTTTGTTGAAAAGTATGTAGAAAAAGTATACCTTCTCATAGCTTTTCACTTAAAGTTTGACAACAACAGCAAAAGTATTTTTAATGAAGAAAGATATTGAACAACTATTCAAGCAACAACAGATTGAATTGATCAATGAAGGGGCTGTCTTGTTTGTGTTCTTAAAAACTTAAGATATAAATGATGATAGATGAAAGGATACATACGTAGAGATAGATAGAAAGATGATAGATGATTTAGATAGACAGATAGATGATCGATAGATAGATAGATAAGATAAGATAGATAACAACATGGCTAAGTCAAACAACTAGAAAGATTTTTCCAATTTGTAAAAATATGGGGTGAAGCTTACTGTGTGACTTTGTAATATTGTGCTTCAATTTGTCACCTGCCTGAGAAATCAATATGATAAATTTCTATTAATTATTATTTGACAAGGATACAAATATATAATCCAAGTTAAATATTTATAAATTGAACACTATAGTAAAACAGGGAAACCCCCTCAGGTCTCCTACCAATGAGGGAGATTTCTGCCTTATCAATAAATCCTGCTTTCTAAAAATACATACATACATACATACATAAAACAGAATGTTGTTATTTTATTGTTAATGATTGATTTTTAAACTTTCCTACTATAAACACTAGCCTTTCTAAAAATGGTCATCCAAACAACTATTGCAGTTGAACTTGCCAGAACCACTTTTACTCATCCATTCTTTAGGGCTCCATCTTACCTCTTTTAGTGGCTGCATTAAGTTCATAGGGAAGAGACTAAAAATGTCAGCAAGTATTGGCATCTGCAGCTTTATTTTAAGGAGTGATTGAGTTTAGTTTACACTCTTACAACAGATTCTTCTGTTGCAATGCTTGTCCCCTCACTTTTAAATAAAGGTAGTGTTTCTTCAATTTTCTCAGTTCATGAATTAGTCAGACATACTGCATTAATAGCAGAAGGCCAATTCATTAGTTTACCTTGAGAAATATATTAGTCATATCTCCACTGCTTACCCAGTTTCTCCCAGTACAAACTATATAGGAAGCCAACGTAATGACTGAGACTATTTTGATTCATTTAGAATTATAGTAAGGGATATTTGTTGTGTACATTTAATGACTAATGACCACATAGACAAGTAAAGAAGGATCCATCTTCAAAAACCATGATACCAATGGTATATACATGAGAGCTGTCACAGTCAGGTTCTAGGTTCTACTTCTCTTGATGACACTGGATATTCATTTTCAAGACTTACTTCTCTTGCTCTTACCCTAATGTTTTAATAATTTACTCATTTGCCTTAACTGAAACAATGATGCTAAAGAAGAAGTCTCCTTACACTCATATCCTACTCCTTGGAAAAATTAACATGGGGAAAGAACAACACTCTAATATTGCATTTTTACATTGTGACACAAACAGTACACAATGGCTAAACAACTTTGGTTATTGGGCCTTTTTAGAAGCATGGCTGTGACCAGCTATCAGGAGCTCTCCTCCCCCCTCTCCCCTGCTCCAGTTTACAGTTTACAAGACAATTGCCTAAATATAACAGTGATTCTTAACATTTTTTGAGTGACTTTGAAGAATGATTCAATATAGGGTAACTTTATTTTTATTAAGATTGAAAAATATAGTCTAACTATTTAGAAAGTAAATTAGAGAGAAAGAGAGAGAGAGAGAGATTGATTCATCTCCCCAAGGTAGGGGAAGGGACCAGACAGGATAACCTTAAATGATTACTTTTCTCGGGGAAATTTAAGCATTTTATAAGGTGAATTTACTCCTTAATGGGGCAGTGGTGTTGGGCAGATTAAACTGGTGTTAGGAATTACTATTAATTGATAATCACACGTAACTTCAAATTCCTTATGCTCCTCTAATAGAACAGGGGAAAATATATAATTCAATTCACAAAAGATAAGAAAAAAACACCATGTTTTAAAATCTCATCTGCTGTGTATAATAAGACACATCTGTATTAGTAATCTTCTATTTACAATTTCCAGCAAGCTCTCTTCTAAAACACAAATAAATGAAATGTTAATTCAGTTCAGTGATTGTACTTCTTTTTCCTTGTGGACTGGGTAATTTAAAATGCATTACAATAGGTTTTTGGTTTATTTATTAATTATACACAAATTGAACAGCTATTATGTACAAGACACTATATTGAACAATAGAAAAATAGCAACAAGTGATAAGATATAACACTAGTTAACATTCCTTTAGAAGCCTGGACAAATTTGTCTCAGCATTACTCACCATTTACACAAAAGTAAAAGAGCAATATAGATCGTTTTAAATATAATGTGAACTCATATTATGGTTTTTGCAAATTTGTTTATCTGGTTTATGCCTGTTTTTCCTATGTAATAATTAATAGAACATCCTTTGACTTTTAAAACTGTCCTTGAATAATAACTAATATAATCTTTCTATTTAAATAATGTGTTCAAGATCACAGTGGTAGAACAGTTTCTCACATACGTTTTTTCAGAAGCCAAATCCTAAAGCTATGCTCTCTCCCACAGCTTAAATATAAAAGTGTGGATTTCATGTCTTATACGTTTTCATGTGTGTATCTTAATGGAACTTCTTTCAAACAAAATATGTTCAGATGAAATTCATCAACTTTCTTCCTAAACTTGTTTCTCCCTGTAGTCACCCTTTTAGAATGGCAAGAATTACTTACACTGGGAACATGAGTCATCCTAGAGTACAATCCCTTATATTCTTTTATACCACTTTTATTCTGCAGCTCAAAATCTCCTCCTTTAGAAGAGTGAACATGAGCATTTCTCCTTCGTTTGGTATCTTCAATTCTATCTTCCTACTCAGGAGCTCTTAACTGGTACTCATGTTTTTTAGACTACTTGTATGCATTGAAATGTGTACATCCCAGGTGCATTTTACACACATGAAGTTTATTATAAGAAATTGGCTCACAAATTATGGAGACTGAGGAGTCCCAAATCTGTAGTCAGTAAGTTGAAAACCTAGGAGAGCTTTATGTGTACTTTAACTTGAGTCTGATGACTTGAGAACCAGGAAGGCCAATGATGTAAGCTCCAGTCTGAAAACCAACAGGTGTGGGACTCAAAAATAAATGAAATTTCAGTTTGAGTGCAAAGGCTGGAAAAGACTGATACCCCAGCTCATGACAGACAAGAGAATTACTCTTACTCAGATTTTTTGTTCTGTTGAGGTCCTTAATTAATTGGATTTGACCTACCAACATTAGGGAGGGCAATCTACTTTACTCAGTGTTATGGTTAATTTTATATGTAACTCAACAGGTGTAAAGAATGTCCACAACAGCTATATAAAACATTATTTCTGGGTGTCTGGGAGGGTGCTTCTGGAAGAGATAAGCATTTATATCAGCAAACTGAGTAAACAATACAGGTGGGCATCATTGAATCTGATGAGGACCTAAATGCAAAAAAATAAAAAATAAAAAAGCAGAAGAAGGGATAAAGAATGTGTTTGCTCTGCTTTATCTGAGACATTCAACTTCTCTTTCCCAGATCTTGGGACTTCTCAGTCTCCATAATCACCTAAGCCAATTCTTCATAATATTTTTAAAAAATATATCTTTATTTATCTTACTGGTTATGTTTCTCTAGAGACCCTTAACTAATACATTTAGTCTACTGATTAAAATGTCAGTCTCATTCAAAACACCCTCACAGACACATCAGGAGTAATTTTTGACTAAATGTCTTGGTACCCCGTGCTAATCAAGATGCCACATAATAATCACAGCATCTGTCAGTCTTGATCTGTTCTTTAATATTTCCCACATACATTTACCATGTATATAAAATGCGTACATGGGCATTAGTGAACAACAGAAAATTTAGTAAGGATTTTATGAGCTATGGAGGACAGCATTCATAACAAAGTCTTTTCTAGATATATAAGGGAGTTTTCATATAATCCAAATGCTAAAAGTTGTCTTTCTCCCAAGTTCATATAGTTATTCAATTTGGAAATTATTTTGATATTAGTGTTTTTAAAAATTGATTAATGTACTATATATTGTTGAGCAACTTTAGGTATAGAGGAAAATTGAGTAGAAAATATATAGTTCCCATATATACTCTCACCTTCACCTCTACCACAAAATTTCCCTTATTATTAGTATCTTGCATTCATGTTGTAGGTTTACAATTGGTGAACCTTATTGATTCATTATTGTTACCAAAGTTCACAGTTTACCTTAGGGTTCACATTTTGTGTGGGATGGTGTATGGGTTTTGACAAATGTATGATATGTATCTACCTTTACATGGGATATCTCATATTGTTCCCTCATGGCATAAAGATGTTGAGCTATTTGCTTGATTGCTGTCTGCATTTTTTCTTTGGTAAAATGTCTTGTCGGATCATTTGCCCATAATGAATTGGGTTGTTTGTATTCTTATTGTTAGGTTTTAGAAATTCTTTATATAGTTTGACTATAAGACCTTCATAACTGTGTTGAAAATGCCCTCACCCCAGACTGTTGTAACTTATATTTTCATTCTCTTAACAATATTTTTTACATGTAGAATTTTTTTCTGTATCTTTTTCTTTCCTTTTTTTTTTTTTTTTAAGTAATAGTCTCACTCTATTATCACGGGTGGAGTGCAGTGGCATGCTCATGGCCCCCACAGCAACCACCAGATTCAGGAGATCCTTATTGCCTCAGTCTTCCAAGTAGCTGGATCTACAGGCACTAGCCACTATGTCTGGCTAACTTTTGTTTTAAATTGCTGAAACAAGGTCTCCGTGTGTTATCCAGCCTGGTCTGGAACGCCTGGACTCAAGCAATCCTCTTGTGTCCGCTTCCCAAAGTGCTGTGATTACAAGCATGAACCATGGTACTTGGCCTAGAAATGTTTAATTTAATGAAGCCCAACTGTTTTATTTTGTCTTTTATGAATCATAAATTTGGAGTTGTGTCTAAAAAGCCATTGTCAAAACCATTGTCATTTAGGTTTTATCAGTTATCATCTAGAAATTTTAGAATTTTGTGTAATTTTTTGCATTTAAATGTCCATTTGTCCTGGCACTATTTGTTCAAAAGACTTTCATTCTTCATTAAATTGACTTTTGCCCTTTTGTCAGCTATTAGATGACTCTATTTATGTGGGTCTGTTTCTAGAATCTCTGTTCTGTTTTGCTGATTTATCTATCTATTATTTCTCCAATGCCACACCATCTTGATTATTATAGCTTTATAACACATTTTGAAGTCATGCAGTGTCATTTTTCCAACTCGGTTTTTCCTTTTCAATCTGAAGCTTGCTTTTTCTTGGTTGTTTGCCTCTCATGCAAATTTTAGTATCTGCTTGCCAATATTGACAAAATAACTTTATGGAGTTTTGATTGGGATTGCATTGAATCTTTAGATAAGTTTACAAAGAACTGATACTTTGACAATATTGTATCCTTCATCAATATACCTGGAATATCTCTCCATTTATTTTTATATTTCCTGATATATTTTAGCACAGTTTTGTATTATTTCTCATTTAGACAATGCACTTATTTTTTTAGAATTATACCCAAATGTTTCATTTTATTGGAGTTAATGTAAATGACATTGCACTTTTATTCTTAAATTTCAGTTATTCATTGTTGCATACAAGAATGACATCAACTTTTTAATATTAACTTTTTAATATTATATTGCAACCTTACTATATTCACTTGTTAATTCCAGGAGTTTTTTTGTTGATTAATATCTTACAAATAGACTATTATGTAATCTGTGAACAAAAACAGGTTTATTTCTTTCTTCCCAATGTGTACTTTTAAATTTAATTTTCTAATTGCATTAACTAATAATTTAAGTAGAATGTTAAATAGAAGTTTTGAGAGGAAATTCCCTTTCCTTGTTCCCCATTTCTATGTGAAAGCATCTAGTTCCTCACCATTAAGTACATGAAGTATAATGTTAGACTTGATCATTTTTGTTTTTATATTTTTTGCTTATTTTGCGTATGTCTTTATCAAGTTGGACATATTATTCTTTATTCTTAATTTGCTAAGCATTTTTTTGATAAACTGCTGTTAGACTTTATCAAATGTTTTTCCTCCATTTATTGATTATGATCATAAAGTTTTTCCTCTTTAACTTGTTGAGGTGTTGGAATACACACTTTTATTTTTTTTAATTGATGTAGCATTAATAATCTGGAATACATTTTTATTTGCTGTGGTATATACTTTTTTCAATATACAGCTGGATTCAATTTGCTAATTTTTTTGAGGGCACAAGTTTTTAAGAGATTTTTTTTCTAATTTTCTAATTTTTGACAATCTTTCTTAGCTCAATATGATATCATTATAATACTTTAAATGTAAATGTTTGTCCTCTTTATTTATGTCCTATTCCTGTATCTTCATAATGTGTTTTGATGCATATTAAGCCACTTCTTATAGTCTAAAATTATCCTAATAGCACTTGTACATACTCTTGCAAAATAAATTTAGTGTCTGATTATCATATTCCATGAAGATTCTGCTTGAATATTGATTGGTATGTCATGGAATTTATAAATTAATTCTAATAAACTAATGCCTATAAGATATTATATTTTTATACTTTAGACGATGTAATATTTGCCATCTTTTCATCATCCCTAAAATATGTTCAGAATTTTGTTTGTTTGTTTGTTTGAGTCGGAGTCTCACTGTCGCACAGGCAGAAGATCAGTGGCATGCTCACAGCCACTACAGCTTCATCCTGCTGGGCCCAGGTTATCCTTCCACCTTAGCCTTCCAAGTAGCTGTAACTACAGGTGCACGTTACCACACCTGGCTAATTTTTTGATGTATTGTAGCGATGCTGTTCTACAACCCCTGGGCTCTGGCAATCCTTTCACACCCCTCCCCCCAAGTGCTGGTATTACAGATGTAAGCCACTGCGCCAGGCTTTGTTTTGTTTTTAAAGAGGTCTTTTTATATTACCTAAGTTTGTTTCTAGAGTTTTTAGTATTTTCAGGTTTGTAGTACTTTGATGATTTTTTTTCTTGTACATTTTCCAAGTATTAATTCTTCATGTGTAGCTAATCATCATCGCAGATTTTTAGGCAGACAAACCAGTATATAGAAATCTTTTTTATAGTTACATTCTAAATATACTAACATTATCTTGTTAATTTCAGTTTAAAATCTGTCAATTGTGCCCCATCATCTCAGTGGTAGAATAATAGAATGTCATTGAAGTATCACATTGTCAGGTGTTTTCTTTTTCTTTTTTTTGAGTTGGAGTCTCACTCTGTCACCCAGATTGGAGTGCAGTGGCACACTCCTGGCCACCTCAGCCTCGACCTGCTGGGCTCCGGCAATCCTTCTGCCTCAGCCTTCCAAGTAGCTGGAACCACAGGCGTGCGCTACCATGCCCGGCTAATTTTTTGACTTATTGTAGAGATGAGGTCTCACCAAGTTGCCCAGACGGGTCTCGAACCCGTGGGTTCAGACAATCCACTCACCTCAGCCTCCCAAAGCGCGGGATTACAGGCTGAGCCACCGAGCCCAGCTAGGTGTTTCCTTAACTCTGCAACTTAATCACTTGCTCTCTCTATATTTTAGCTTCAGTGATCAGCTTCACTCAGGCCAGTATTAAATTGTATACAAAGTCTCATCTATCAGGAAATCACACCATTTCTTTCTTGGCTTTTTGTAATCAGAGTTCCCAATTCTAATGAAAAGAAAAAAAGATCCTAATATCTTCCTACAAGTTATCACATCCTACCTTCTTAACTCTACTCAATTCTTCTCAGCATTATTGCACATGCAATTTTTCATATTATCTTGCTACATTGCTCTTAAAATATTTTATTTTCCTGATAGTCCTACTAAAGTTAGCTATCTTACTAACTTCTCTGTCAGAAACTTGTCTTTCTCTCTTTTTTCTCGAAAATCAACCACTATGCTCAGCCCTCAGCAGTTACTCAGTAAAACCGTGTTTCTTAAAGTATGGTGAAAAAGTCAGTGTTGTTTCCTGAAATCTTCCTGTAATTTCCAAATAGTTCTCCCATTGTACATTGCATTTTCAAACGCAAAAATACGTACACCATTTTTTAGTCCTGGTAGGATTTTATAACATACTGAAATTTTCTTTACTTGCTTCAAAGATATTCTGACATTTTTGGACTATAAAGAGAAAAGTTAGTGAGGATGAACCCTAAAGTGATTTTTTTTCTGACAAAATCTTTAGAACAAAATAGATTATCACTAGTTTAAAGGATGACACAAACAAGTAACATATGCTCCTTGTGAAGTTTCATAAATGCATGGCTCTTATTATTTTAATGAAATGGATGAAAGATACTCCATACAATCTGTGTGAATTTTTGTTTCAAATCATTTTTAATTGAGATAAGTGATTATCATTTGTTTCGTTATTATTAGATTATGAATTTTCTGCATCAATTCATTTCAGAAGCTTTCTTGGCAACAGAAACTGAAAATAACTCTGGCATTCCAGCTGTTTTACTCGATTAAAATAATCCTTAACAAATTATTAAGAAGTTTGACTGCTGAAACATAGAGGTATAATTGATATATCAATTACTTCTCCCCTCCACAATGTATAGAAATAAAAAGAAAAGCGTTTTTATTTTCTCTTGTGCTTTTCTTTTCCCTTTTCTCAAAATTGTACCATTTAAACAAACTATTTTCTCTGACTTTAAAAGCTTTTGTTTTTTAAAATCACTTCCTCAAGAGTGTTTGTTTTCTTGACACTGTCTCTCAACATTTTTAAATTGATATTTGCATTGTTATAGCAAACAAAGATAAAATTATACCAGGGTACTTGCCTAATGAACATTTGTATACCTAATCCTGAATTATGCACACACATCTTTAAAATAAAAAAAATTAAAATAATAATTGTTGTTAGTCAAACAACAAAAATTTTTTTTTTATTGTGATATTGAGGGGTACATTTAAGGTTTAGGTACAAAAATATGTCTCGTTCAGGCACCCTTGTTGATAAGAAGTGTCCCCCCATCCGCAGACAGGTATTTACTGCCATTAATCCCTTCCCCTATCACTCCCACCCCCCCCATCGTTTCCCACCACTGTCAGTCATTTTCTTGTGGTAATATGTTGGATGATCAAGGTCTACTATATGAGTGAGAACATGTGATACTCAGTTTTTTTTTCTGTGAGAGGTCACTCAGTATTATGGACTCTAGTTCCATCTAGGTTGCTGCGAAATTCATGATTTCGTTCTTTTTTTATGGCTGCGTAGTATTCCATTGTGTATATATACCACATTTTTTTAATCCAGTCCTCTTTTGATGGACAGCAAGGTTGCTTCCAGGTTCTTGCTATTGTGAACAATGCTGCAATAAACATACG
>CAUYQG010102746.1:0-11046 GCA_963574415.1 Tarsius wallacei
CTGACAAAGGCCTAACATCAAGGATCTACAAGGAACTCAAAGGTGCTGAAAAGAAAATAAACAAATAGCCCCATTACAAAGTGAGCAAAAGACACAAATAGACACTTCTCAAAAGAAGACATATGAGCAGTCAAGAGATACAAGAAAAAATGTTCATCCTCACTTGTCATCAAGGTGATGCAAATTAAAACTACACGTAGATACCTCCTAACTCCAGTCAGCATGATCATCATCATTAACTCAAAAAATAACAGATGCTGGAGAGGATGTGGCGAAAAGGGAACACTTTCACACATGGTGGGAGTGTAGACTAGTACAGCCTCTTTGGAAATCAGTGTGGCGATTCCTAAAAGTTCTAAAAATCGACCTTCCATATGACCCCGCAATCCCCCTTCTGGGAATATACCCGAAAGAACTCTGGTCACTCTATAAAAAAGATACCTGCACATGTATGTTTATCACAGCATTGTTCACGATAGCAAGAACATGGAACCAACCGTGCTGCCCATCAAAAGAGGACTGGATAAAGCAAATGTGGTACATATACACAATGGAGTATTACACAGCCGTAAAGAAAAACAAAATCATTAACTGTGCAGCAACATCAATGGAGTTAGAGCTTATAATACTGAGTGATCTCTCACTGAACCAAAGAGCTTTGTATCACATGTTCCCACTCATAAGTGGTCCTTGAACAACTACCGTATTACTATAAGAAAAGGATTGAAAGTAGTGGGAAACTGGGGGGTGAGGGCATGGGGAGTTGGGATTGACAGTAGTCGATAACTGCCTGGGGAAGGGGGGGCACACCTCATCGATAAGTGTACTTGCACAATGAATATTTGTATACCTAACCTTGAATTGTACGCCATAATTTCAAAATAAAAATTAAAAGAGGAAAAAAATATTATGTGATTAGTTTTAACGAAAATATATAATATAATCCTTTTAATATACATAAAAAATATATTGTTTTTTGACTCTTATTTTACTATTTTGATGTTTAAAATAACAGTCCTCTTTCCAGATAATGGTTAATATGGGTAAGTGAAACAGAATCTAAAACTCACTCATTTTAGTTCCAAAGGCAGATTTAACATTTTATCTCACCATCTCATCCATACCTAACCCCAGAGTCCTCTTGTTTCTATGAAGTCAGAGAAGATTTAGTTATAGCTGATTCTTTAGTTAGTTCAAAATGTTTTCAACTTTTCGGTAATTTATCAAAAACAAAATGGTTACTTTCTACATGGTTGCATCTGTTTATTTAAAACACTCATTTATGAAAAAAATATATTTCTGTCCTATTTCCTGTCAACTATCTATGTTAAGCTATAGAAGGGTTTTATATCTCATGTCTCCACACTCTTACCTTGAGAAACACACTTTTTTAGTAGCACGTTATTTATTTTTTTAACAAGCCACTAAATTTCAAAGTCCAAAGCAACTATTGAAATAATTTTGCCAAAGCCTGTTGATTTCATTATTTCACAGATAAGAACATGGAAATCCAAATCCAGAAGGCTACTTGCCTAAATTAAATGAGTTTAAAATTCCTCCTAACCTAACCAGTGCTGAAACTATAATTATAATGCAAGTTATTTGAAAAAGGAAAAAAATCATTGAGAGTTTTATAGCAATGGAAGACCTAAGGATACCTTATAGATATAGTGAGATTGGATTAGTCTATTTTTTGGTTTTTTTTTTTTTTGGTTTTTTTTTGAGTTGGAGTCTCACTCTGTCACCCAGACTGGAGTGCAGCGGCCGCTCCCGGCCACCGCAGCCTCGACCTGCTGGGGCTCTGGCGATCCTTCCACCTCAGCCTTCCAAGTAGCTGGAACTGCAGGCGCGCGCTACCACGCCCGACTAATTTTTTTATTTATTGTAGAGATGAGGTCTCGCTTGCCCAGGCGGGTCTCGAACCCACGGGCTCAGGCAATCCACTCACCTCAGCCTCCCAAAGGCGCGGGATTACAGGCTGAGCCACCGAGCCCGGCTGGATTAGTCTATTTTTAAAAGAAATCAATTAGAATAATCTGATAATATTTATTGACACGTGTTTATTTAAGTGTTAAGTGATATTAGGTATTAAAGTGTGAATTATATAATGTGGAAAGCATTTATCAGAGAAACCAGGACTTCTCCACCATGGACCCTCCTCAACATTAACCACTGTTAAAGAAAACAAT
Organism: Tarsius wallacei; assembly: GCA_963574415.1. Taxonomy (NCBI): domain Eukaryota; kingdom Metazoa; phylum Chordata; class Mammalia; order Primates; family Tarsiidae; genus Tarsius; species Tarsius wallacei. Next base: position 2,190 of record CAUYQG010102746.1, read on the forward strand.
TACTCTGATGATGATGATAGAGAAGACTCCATTTAAGACTATTTTAACAGGAGTCATAACTATTTCAATAGGAAAGAGAGATGATGCTCAACTCTAAGTACAGCAAAGACGGTTGGGGATTTACAACCAGTGAACAAAGTGAGAGGGTTTGTGGTTGGCGAATTACTAAAAGGGGTTATCAAGAGAAAGGACGAGAATTGTTTCTAAAGACAGACCAAGGACCTAGATATCAAAGATGTGAGATGAGAACTATGAACTATCAAGGGTGATCAGATATCAAGAATGACAGATAACTTGGCAGGGTTATTTGATAACACCGAGTTTAGCATTCCAAAGACAGGACAAGACCAAGGTGAAGGCCTAATGGAGAAAAGTGCTCAGAGAAGTAAATAAAGGCCGGTCAGAGAGGAAGTCTTTGTCGTATTCTCTCATACTGAAGAGTTATTTTTAGTTTATTGCATTGAATATCAGAATAATGGGATCATATAGCTGTAGGAAAACTGATATATTCTTTTTGCCAGTCTTTATTTTATAGACTTGAATTAGCAGACAAAGTAAGAACTTAGTAACAGAGTCCAGAATAGAACCAAATTTCTCCGAAACTATACTTCTTATTATTATTATTGCTTTATAAATATCCTTTTTTTTCTTCCTGTGTAATTATGTTATCTTTTTCCAAATAAGACAAAATGTCCTTTCTAAACAGGGAGTAAACTTTAACTGCATTTATTCTTCCAGGCAATAATGAAATAAAATATGTTCTTCAACACAAAAATGATATCAAGACACTGTTGGCTAACGGTGAATAAAGTTCTTTAAAAGCTGATATTCAATGGCCAGTTGTGAACTCTTAGAAATTAAGATCAACATTTTATAACTAATATTTTATTTGTTTATGTAGATATACTCTTAGGACACATAGTATATTTAAGTTCAGTAAAAAGGAAGGGGAGGAGAAGAAGCAGAAAGAGGGAGAGAGGAAGAAAAAAACTGTGAATGGAGTGACAGAAGAAGAGGAAGAGGAAAGAATATGAGAGAATACAATTTAAAAAAGGAACATTTGGTCTTTTAGGTGAATTATCCAAATGCAAATCTCCCTTAGCTTTAGACTCTTTATGTCAAAGTAATAGCAAGAAAATTTAATAAAATATTTCTTAGAAACCTTCCCATTTTAACTTAATACTCAATATAACACATTACAAGTGTCACAGCACATTATACTTTACATGATATAGTATAGAAGTAATTCAGAACAAGTTAATACATGCCTTCTGGGGTTGCCTTTAAAAATCCAATATTAATGATCAAAGGAAGAGATATTTTAAGATCAAAGAAAGCTTCAGTAAACATATGCTTAATTTTTTCCTCTACTGATACATGAGAAGGAACACTTGGATCATATTTTATCCTGCCCAGAGGAAATTAAATTTTGCTAATGATAAAATATATGTTTTACACACAATGTTAGATGTATTTTTGTAAAATGTCCATTAAATCATTATTTTTGTAAATTTGTTGTTGAATTATTTCTAATCAGTTTATTAATTGAAACTGAATGCAACTGAAGATTTTTTACAAAGTAGTAAGTTTGTTGTTTTGGCAATGGGAATGAAAATTACAGGCAAAATTTTATTAATAAACTATTATTATATTTTATTCCAAAAGTGTTATAGTTGTAGTTAGAGTTTACAGATTTTTATTATTCAGGAGATCTTCCTAGTGCCATAATTCCCAATTTGAAAAAGATAAATTTAATAAGAAAAACAATTGATAGTCCTTGTAATGAAACTACAAAAATGCATACCTCTAGTTAAAGTGCCAATCCAATTTTTAAAACATCCTCCCAAACTTTGGTAAAAGCTTGATGCAGAAGGGAATAAAAGTATTCCATTTGAAGTAACACTGAAACCAATAGGAGCCACCTCTTGTATAGACGTTAAATGTGTTGTTGTCTTTTACTCAGAGTGCTTTCTGGATATAGTAAAGAACAAAAACAACCACAACATATTTAATGTCGCTAGGTGTTTGCTATATATGTAAGTCTGGCACATAAAATTTCATCAGTATGTTTTCTATTAGTATTTTGCTTTCTTTCCTCAGGATAAATAAGTGTGCACTCTGTCCTCAATTCCAATTCTCTCGCCTGGGACTTGGAGCCCATAAGCTTATCTCTTATTTAACATTGAAAAAATAAATTTGCCTCTTGCACGATTTTTCAGCCACTGGCTCATTACCTAACTTGCTATTTAGGAAGGAAATATCTCTTCCATCTTAAAAAATCAATGCCCCTCTCCAAACTTCATCCTTTTTCTAACAATATTGTCCATCTGAGTTTCTCAGTGTGTCGTGGTCTCAGAAAAAAATAACATGAAAGTATTAATCAGAAACAGAAAAACTTAAAAAGCAGCAGAGAAAGAAGGACTTGAGGAAATTTCCCTATCTCCATTTCCTGCTAAACGCAGAGACAGGCACTAAAGAGGGGTCAGCAATATAAAAGACAAAGAAAAGGTTAAACGTGCAGAAAATTGTCCAATACATTTTTGGTGAAGGATATTTTCTCTCTGACTTTCATTTTCCAAATTTTACTAAAAACCATATTTGTCAGATAGATTCCTTTCTTACATATTGCTCATTTTAAAGTAATGGCAAAATATGTTTTTACAATTCATATCAAACACTAGAAATAAACAATTAAACAAGTAGTTTTTGCTGTTACATTTTGCATATTTAGGAGGATTACGATAAATATCATTTTATTTGGTATATATGTGTCTTTATATCTCTTCTGATGCCAAATAGCTTGTTTACAGTTTGTGTGTCAAGTTCTCTCCTTGTTGAAACTTAGCTGGATGCTTGTATTTAATGAAATGGTGGTCTATTCTCTGAACAGGGCAATAGTTTCAAGGGATCGGGGCAATAGTTCTGCTCTTTTTTGACTTGACATCACCCACCAGCAGATATCCTGATGTTAGGCTTCAAATTCTATATAGAACTCTAGCTTGGAGATCTTCCCTGAAGCATTTAGGTAAATGAATTTTTAGCCCCTTACTGATGGGATCTCCCTGGCAGTTTAGCAGTCAGGTAAGCTATCTTTCACAATGATCCTCATCGCACATAGAACTTTTTTCATCTTTCAGACACAAATGAGTCATCCTGGGCCTTTTGAGGAGAAACTTTCCTTTGCTCTTTCTTATCTACTCCCCCACATTGTATTGGGGTCGGCAGGGAAGTAAGAAAATGTTGTAGTCATTCCTGTAGACTTTTTTCTACCACCCTGCCTTCATACCCAAACCATTCTGTTGAGTATGTTGGGTCCTACCCATCTTCTTTCCTCATTGCCAATTCATTTTGCACTCAGTCGTCAACACTGCCATCTGTATAGACTGCCCTCTTGCTTCCTAGACAGGAGGTAAGTGATTATTTTTTTTAGCTTTTAAGTTTTTTTTACTTTTTGAGTCAGACACTAAAATATTGGACCTGATAAGCAAAAGTCTTTCTCAATTAACACAAGCAGACTTCCAAAACTGTTGCCACATATATTTTAGAATTTTGAGCTGCAAAATCATTTTTGCATAAAACTTAGATGAGGGTTTATTTTTATATAATTAGATATGGATTGCCAGGTTTTTCTACACCCTATATAAGGTCTGACAATTAAGTTTGTGAATTCATCCTAGAAAAATTGCTGCATAATTCATTGCTGAATATCACTATAGTCGTCTTCAAAGTACTCCCCTTAGGAAGCTGTGCATGAATGCCGGTGTCTAGACTACCCATCAAAGCAATTTTAGAACTCTTTTTCTGAAATGCCCATCAGAGCTGTCATTATGTTCCCCTGATGTCCTGAATGTCATCAAAATGTCTTCCTTTCAATTTCCTTTATTTTTGGTTAAAGGAAAATGTCATTGGGGGCCAGATCAGGTAAGTCGGGAGGGTGTTTTAATACAGTAATTTGTTTACCAGCTAAGATCTCTCTCACAGACAGTGCTAAGTGAGTTGGTGAATTGGCATGATGCAAGAACTCCTTCAGAGTTATTTTTGCCCACATCTTTCTCATGCAAAGATTTTCAGTTAAACTTTTCCTGTTTATCAATGTTTATTTGGTTCGTTGTGCTTCTCACAGTCAGCCAATGATTTTGATGCGCAACTCGACAGATTTTTGCAACGTTTTCTTCAGTTCTGCTGACTCTCTCTCCCCTCAGAAAAACGTTTAATGAATTTTTACACTACCATTTTCTTTGTGTCATTATCCTCATAAACTTGGACTAACATGTCCCTGATTTCACTTCCACTCTTGCCAAGTTTAGTAAGAAAGTTAATGTGTGCTCATTGGTATACTTCAAACTCAGACATTCTCACAACAGTCTGATGGCCATTCCAGAAAAAAGACTTCCAAAATTGCTTTGACAGTTGTACTACATGCTGGCATCTGTGCATAGCTTCCCAAAGGGAGTACTTCAAAAGTGACCATAGTGATATTCAACAATAAGGTATCCAATGCTTTTTTTAGGATGAGTGTGCCTTAATTATCAGACTCCATATTAACCAACCTATTATTTTCTCACTGATTAAATTAATAACTATATTGAATATTAACTTTCCATATATGCTGAATTGTCTTTCTGAATGCCTTATTTGGCCTTACTCATTAATTTTTCCATTACTAAATGAATACCATATTGATTACATAATAAATTATTGATCATATACCATGAAATATGTTAAGACAAGTTCTTCTTAGTGGCCTTTTATTGATAATATTCTTTGATATGCTAATATTCTTTGATATGCTAATATATTTATCATCTATTAATTTTACATGCACTTTATATAATTCCAAAAATATGATTTATTTGAAATTCTAAAAGAAAATATGTGCAAAAATAATTAAAAGTAGCTTTATAGTCCATAATGACAAATCTTCTTCTGCAAGAATATCATGTACTATTCCACTTGATTGTTTACTATTGAGGTAATTTGTAACCGTTACACCAAATATGTTGTTCTCAAGGTTAAATTATTAGACAACTTCATTTTTCCTCAAAACTGCATCTGGTAGACTGCTCTGGGAGGCTGGTATGTCCCTTGTTCCTGTGAATATAAATCTAAAGCAGGCCACATGATTTTTATCATCACTTTCAGATTATAAAGTATTTTAGTCAGCTTAGTCCCCATATTAATCTTATTTAAATGCATAATAATCAGAATTGCAAATTTCATTTATACATTTTTTTTCAATAATTTTTATTGAGAAGTCATCATATAGCAGAGTATATGATGATTCTAGGTCCCATATGTGCAGTAGTTAAAAAGCAAATGAAGAAAAAATTGAAATAATACCTGCCTTCAAGAAAATTACATTCCAGTGAAGATTGACAAGCTATAAACATATAATAAATATATGTCAGTTGCTGATAACTTTAATTAGAAAAAAGAGGAAAATTAAGGAAGTAAGAAGAGCTGGGTGTGAACAATTAGCCTTTTAAATTAAAAAAAAGGATCTTTTAATCAAAGAGCAGAGGGAAGGTGACTAGAAAGACATGGTAATATAGAGGAGAATAATGATTCAGGGAAGGTGCTCAGTGTAACTGAGGACAAAGGGACAAGTTGGCTTGATTAGAGAGTAAGCATTGGAGAGAATTAAAGAAAGAGTCAAAGAGATAGTGAAGAGCCGGATTATTTAGAAAAGGACCAGTTTATTTGTCCAGTTCCTGCTTCGATTTTTTATGAGTTGTGACAGTCATTACCCTCACAATGAGTCTATAACCACCTCCAGGAATGCACAGTTCTTGAATGCCAAGCCTTTGCCTGACTCTGCTGCTTTGCATTCCCCACACGGAGCCCTTATGCTCTTCTCTAGAAGGGTACCCAAAACCAACCGTGAGATTGGCCATATTGATGCTTAATTTACACAAACCATGCACTTGTCAGTTAAGATGTGTGAAATGCTGTTCAACTTTAAACAATATCAAAAAGTATAAAGTAGAAAGAAATGTCCCTGTCTGTACTCCCCTTTCCCTTCTATTCCATTTCCTCAGATTTGTGATTTAAATTTAACTGTTGGTAGAATAAACATTAAGACTTTTTGAACATATACATCCAGTCTTAGATTCCATATTTGTGAATTTGCCTATTCACTAAAATTTACTGGTAATGCCAAAGTCAGTACTTGTGATACTTTTGTGCTAATTTGTAAACATGCACAGAGAGATTATTTTTTAAATTATTTGTCCAGCAGCATTTTTCCAGCTGAAGTCAAGCAAAATAATGCTACGTCTTTTTGTTTTAATTTTCATACTGTAAATAAGTGTCCTTTTAACGTACTATTTAGTGTCATGTTTCATTTTTTGCTGTTTTCAGTGACTTCACCATTTAAAATGACTCCTAAATATGGTTTTGAAGTGCTGCCTAGAATTCTAAAGCAAAATAAGGTTGGAATGTCTCATAAAAAATATGTGTGTTAGCCGGGCTCGGTGGCTCAGCTTGTAATCCCGCGCCTTTGGGAGGCTGAGGTGAGTGAATTGCCTGAGCCCGCGGGTTCGAGACCCGCCTGGGTAACTTGGCGAGACCTCATCTCTACAATAAATCAAAAAATCAGCCGGGCATGGTAGCGCATGCCTGTAATTCCAGCTACTCGGAAGGCTGAGGCAGAAGGATCGCCGGAGCCCAGCAGGTCGAGGCTGCGGTGGCCGGGAACGGCCACTGCACTCCAGTCTGGGCGACAGAGTGAGACTCCAACTCAAAAAAAAAAAAAAAAAAATATGTGTTAGATAAATTTCATCCAGGCATGAGTTATAGTGTTATTGGCTGAATTAAAGGTTAGTGAATCAACAACATATACTAAATATCGTGGCTTCAACCAGAAACATACATAAAACAAGGTTATATATTAACAAAAATGTGACCAGAAGCTCATGCATTTTCCCTTGGAGCAAATGTTCAGTTCACTTTTTCAGTGTCCACGGTGACTTTATAGAATATAAATATCATAAATAATAATAATAAACTGCATATATGAAGGAGATTCTCTCCCAAATGAATTATTTTTTTGGACAATGGACCCCTTGTAGTACAGACCTTCCCCACTAGATAAGTGTTCTAGGAATCCCTTGGCATGAATGTACCAACTAACCTTGTTGTGAGAGGCTGTGTTCTCTTCAAAAAAAATGTTTTTGATATTTTTTGAATGTGTTTATCGAGCTCATGATGGGTGATTTGCGAGCGCATCTGTCCACACCATGCTGAGTGTTCAGCAGTTTTTAACCAAAAGCAGCATGACCCCCTTGCCCCACCCTCCCTATTCACCCAGTCTTGCACAGGGCAACTTGTTTGTTTGTTTGCTTCCCCACTGAAAACAATTCATTAAGGGAAACATTTTGCCCATGTTGAAGAGATGAAACAAAAAAATGACAGAAGCACCAAAAGGCATCAAAATTGATGGTTTCAAAAACTGTTTTGATCGGTGGAAAAAGCATCTAGATAGGTATATTGCATCAAACAGAGAGTACTTTGAAGGTGATTGAAATTTAAATATGCAAAATTAAATACAAAATTTTTAAAAATAAATTTCATGGGTTTTTTGCCTCTTCATAGATTTTTTTACTTTTTTTTCTTGTACAAAAGCAGTATGATATTGTTTTTGTTTTAATGTTTTTACTCTCTCCAAAATGTATGTGTTGAAAACTTAATCCCCAATGCAACAATATTGGGAAGTGGGACTTAATAGAAAAGACATGTTTAGGTCAGGAAGGCTCTGCTCACTTGAATAGATTAATGTTGTTATCAAAAGGGCCGATGTGAATGGGCTTTCTCTCTTCTGCTCATGTGCCAACTGAGGACACCATGATCCTCGTCTTCAGTACCCATCAGCGTTAAACCATGTGAGAATGTTGTTTTTCTCTTCTCCAAAAGATACAACATTCAAGACATCATATTGGAAGCAAAACTTGGACCATTAGAAGATGTCAGGGTCTCTTTCTTAGACTTATCAATCTCCAGAAGAGTGGAAGTTAAATTTCTATTAGTTATAAACTACCAAGTCTCAAGTATACTGTCATAGCAGCACAAAATGAAATAAGACACATACTAACCATCTTTTCCTGCAAAAGGGCTCTTTATATTCAATAATATATTTTAGACATGTTTTGTTTCTAAAGTCCAGTTAAATTAAGAATTTTGAAGTACTTCCATACTATACCTCAGTGAAAAAAGGGAAAACGTTAATTTTCTTGGAATAATTTTTTATCTTTTTAATATTTTTGTGAGGTGTCACTTCGAGTAGAATTTTTCTGTTTATTGGCTTTGAAATTCCAGGGCTGACAGTAGCTAAAATAAACCGAGTTTATCTAATACAAGATAAAACAGTTGAAAAGAACTGATTGATTCAACAATTGATCATAACTATACAATGCTCAGCATGACAAATTGGTCAAGAATAATTACCTTGAGCTATTTACTTTAAGTAATTGGCAATTTTATGAACAGTGGAGTTGTTTTGTCACTTTTATGCATCTTTAAGCATTTTTTCTTCTTTTATCTAAATCTGGGGAAATTTTTTTTCAAACTCTGATATATTTTGAAATTTCACACATGGTTTTTAACCTCTGAGTTCAGTTTTTCTTGTCTAAACACATGCTACTGAATATGATTGAGATTGCACAAGATTTCTTCAAAAGTGTCAATTTTGAAAGCAGAAATTGTTTTACATTATACCAATAAAACTACATTGAAGCCGGGCTCGGGGGCTCAGCCTGTAATCCCGCGCCTTGGGAGGCTGAGGTGAGTGAATTGCCTGAGCCCGCGGGTTCGAGACCCACCTGGGCAGGCGAAAACTCATCTCTACAATAAATCAAAAAAT
>CAUYQG010102747.1:0-19446 GCA_963574415.1 Tarsius wallacei
TTTTTTTTGAGTTGGAGTCTCACTTTGTCACCCAGACTGGAGTGCAGTGGCCACTCCCGGCCACTGCAGCCTCAACCTGCTGGGCTCTGGCGATCCTTCCGCCTCAACCTTCCAAGTAGCTGGAACTACAGGCGCGTGCTACCACACCCGGCTAATTTTTTTGATTTATTGTAGAGATGAGGTCTCGCCAAGTTGCCCAGGCGGGTCTCGAACCCACAGACTCAGGCAATCCACTCACCTCAGCCTCCCAAAGCCCGGGATTACAGGCTGAGCCACCGAGCCCGACAAGAGAAAACATTTTATGTCAGTTCTAAGATGCGGTATCATTTTTCTAATTGCTTAAATTCTAGTGCACTTTTCAGCTGTTAAAAATAAAATGGTATATGCAAATATAGCCAACAGAGAAAACTGTGATAGTGAACATAGTGGCAAAAGGACTACTGAAGGGACCCACAAGCTTTGGTGTAGTCCTGCTAGCATCAACTAGATATGTGACATCAGTAAATCACTTAATTTCTCGAGACTACGATTCCCCTCACCTATGAAATAAGGTTATTGGCCTTAATTATCTCTAAAATGTTTTCCAGTTCTAAAATGTATGATTAAATGATTCTAAGACATGTGCATATTTTAAAAGGTCATAGAGGTTTTAACAACTTCTGGTACAGTAACACAAAAAGTTCATGCTTTGATACACTCCCTCCGCTCCAGATACATAGCAATGATAAATAAAATATTAAAAGGGAAAACTAAAAAAAAAAATCTCCAGGCTCAAAAATAAACCTCTCCATGGACCAGAAATGGTACAGAAATGCAAAGTGATGATTGCATGTGAAGACCCAGGCCTGCTGGGTTCTGGCTCCAGAAGCAAGCAGTGGCAGCTGGGAATTGGCTCTGGCAGAATTTGCCAAAGCCAAGAGGACCTATGCCAAGCTAACTACTTGATGCCAGGGGTTGAGGTACGGCACATACGCTCATGAAAAGAGGCTGAAAATAGCTGGTGATCATTGCTTCCTAGGAGAGCTAGCAAGTGGCAAGGTAGGGATTCAAACCCAATAGCCTTGCTCTGGATTCTTAATCACCATGCCGTGTATAGTGTTCACAGTCTAATCCAGAAGTTCCTCTTTTTAGCATAAACTCTGGAGTAACTCCCTAGGAAGCAATAGAAAACTGTTTATGAATGTTCACTGTGGTATCGTTTGCAAGAGTGAAAAGGAAAAATTAAATGCCTTTCAGCAAGATAAAGGACAAATAAATTGTGAGATTATTATATATAGGAATACTACACAGCAGTGAAAATAAACAATCCCACCACTAGATTCTAACACTACATGGGTCAACAAGGATAACCTGAGAAACATAACATTGAGGGAACAAGCAAAGTGTTTAATGACCCATGCTACATACTATTTAAAAACAAGCAAAATAATATCACATGTTGTAAATGGATGCTCAAACGTGAACACACACAGAGATAGATGGTAGTAGTAAAATGCCCACACACCACATACATGCAGCAACTGTAAACACTAAATTCAGGGTCATGGTCAATTCAGGGAAGAAAGGAGGGGAAAAGAATGAGAGTCATACAATGAAGTTAAAATTAATGTTCCTAACGTTACTAATAAATGTTTTTACATTTAATATTAATTTTTAAAAGTCGGTGATAGGTAAATGGATACTAGTTATAATATTATTGTACATATTTTTGTATGCTTTAAAAATTTCATAATAAGAAAAACAATAAAATAGTCAACAATCTTGTAATATGGTTGATTTTTATTTATTCTTAACTTCAACAAATATTTCTCAGCATTGATTGTGCTCTTAAGTCTGAAATGTATATTAAAATAAGTCAAATATGATCCCTATATTCCACTACATTTTAGGCTGAGAATGAGGACATAACAGCTATACAAAGGAAAATAAGAGCATTTAAGTATAGAATAAAAAGTTCTGTGAAAGAGAAAAAATACATATGATTAGGGAAGTTCTTGGAAAAGATGATATTTAAGTTGGACTTCAAGAGATAAATAGGATTTTAACAGGCAGACATACATAACCTATGTACTCATATTACAACAAATATTTATTGAACATCTCCTTTGCAAAATATAGGTATTGCTTGGCTCTGTCCTTCAAGCTCCTTGCTCCCTGCCATCATGGTGCTCATATTCATATGTAGGTGTGTGCAGGAGATCAATTAACAAGTAATAAATGATGAAAGAAAGTTAGTAAATGAAAAATACTACAAAGAAAATGTAACAGAGTGAGATGTTGATTGATTGGTGGAGTGGGTGGGTGCAGCATAGTCAAGGCAGGCCTAAGGTCATCGTATTTCCCCTGAGATGTAAATGGTGATAGAAGTTGGCTTGTTTGAAGATCTGTAGAAGTGTATTCTAAGAAGAGGGGATGATAAATGCAAAGGCCCTAAGGTGAAAATGAGACAAGTATGTGGGACAAACAGAAAGAAGATCATTGTAACTGAAGTATATAAAGGGGAGGAACATAGATCAGAGAACTGGTGCAAATTGCAAGTACATAACAAAATACATATTCTTCTACATAGATTTTTAACTTAAGACAACAGAACTACGGTGTGTTAACTTTGCCTGTCACCAGTAGATGGCAACAGCAGTAGCAAGTCTGGTGTCATTTACTTGTAGGAATAGGTGGATTAATGAACAATCCTTCTAAACCAAGCCTGTTGCAAAGTGGAGGCGCTTTTGTACGCTGTAGTCCTCCAAGAACCAAGGGTAGCCAGATCCCCAAGGCCAGGTGAGCAGATCAAGCCACACACTGGGATTTGAATGGACTCAAATAGTACAGAGAAAAGACTCCAGACATATAAGCCAGATGTAGAGTCTAAAAGTTAGGAATAAATATGAGAAAAGTACACTTGTGGGGCAGCTGTAAGACAGCCAAAGCCTGACTAGCAACAAAAGCAGGTTTGGTGAGGGGGCAGTTAAAGGTTGGTGATAAAGACATACCAGGTATTAGCGACTTAAGTGGGCAGCTGTTAATATATTGGTATCCAAATGCATGAGAGCATAAAAGTCAGGCTGGGTGACAAAGTAATAGGACCCTTCAGCAAATGGAGCCTGACTCAGAGAAAGTAATTAAGAAAGGACAGAGTAAAACTCGGAGGGACCCGCAGTAAAGGAAAGTTTCTTAGATACACTAAGGCTTTGTAATAAATACAAGGAACCATGTTTATAGACAGCAGAAGGGGAAAAAGTGAAACTAAAAAGGCTTCAATCCTGCTGCTACACATTTAATAGTCTTGTAACAAAGTTTTGAAGAAATTTAGGTTTTTGTTCAGGCAACTATGGAGACGTATTTTTAACTGTGACTCTACTCTGTGCATTTATAACTTAAAAAATACCATATGATAATTTTATAATTTAAGAATACCTGCATAAAGTATATACCCACACAAAAACTTGAACACATATATTCGTAAAAGCCTTGTTTTCAATAGCTAAAAACTTTGAGTAACCCAAATGTCCATCTATAGGTGAATGAATAAAGTGTGATATATCCACACAACGAAATATTACTCGGCAATTTAAAAAATGACCTTTAGATGCAGAACACAGCATGGCTGAATCTCAAAATAGCTATAAAATTGAGTAAAAATAAAAAAGAATAACTTCATGATTTATATCACTTATATAAAATTCAAGAAAATTTGTCAAAAAACAGATCAGTGGTTGCCTGGGACAAAGATGGCAAGAGTTACAAGATACAACAGGATATTTTGGGAGTGATAGATATATTAATTATGGTGATGATTTCATGTGTGTATGCATACGTTAAAGCATTAAATTGCATAATTTAAATATAAACAGTTTAATGTGTGTCACTATACCTTGCTGAATCTGTTTAAGAAAAATACACAGGTCAGTAATGGAAATATTCTTTGCTTATTTGAGGCAGATAACATTGATTCACAATGAATGGCATTATTTTAATTTTTGTAAAGTAAATTTGTTATGAGGTCATATCTATTAAAATGTGCACCCATAACTCTTTAATATGCCTTGAAAACAGAAAAAAAACTCAAATGTTTCAGAATCTAATTTACTTGGAAATTCAAAGAAAATTCTAGATAATATTATGCATAGTAGTCTGCTTCTAATTAATCATTACAGTCCAAAAAACTATAGACAGATAGGAAGTAATTTATGTAATGCCAGTGAATGTTATCACATAAATTAACATAAAAATTTGACTTTCTCTACTTGTTCACTTCCTACCCATCCTCAATTCACTATAATTTGCCTTCTACCATCAACACTTTGTTGAAACAGCTCTGAATAACTAAATTCACAAAATATCATGGATAGTTCTCAATTTTTATCTTTTTGGCAGTGCTGAGAATTATCATACTGTTGATTCGTGTTGACAATAACAGGATAGCCATGTTTTTTCACCACTTCTTAGATTCACCCTTCTTCTTGTTCAACTATTTTTACTTTCTCTTCATCGTATAACTTTTGAAAATCAAAGTTCTCAGGATTTCCATCTGTAGCTTCTAAGTTGTTTTGTTATGTTTTGTTATACTCACTACTATGGATTAAACGTATCCCCTCAAAATTGTTGTTGAAGCTTAATTTCCATTGTGGTGGCATTAAGAGGTGGGGTCCTTTGGGAAGCAATTAAGTCATGAGAACTCTCACTCATGAATGGATTAGTGCCTTATGAAAAGACTGAAGAGAACTAGCTTTGGCACATTTGATTCCTCTGCATTTGTCCCCTCTGAAGGATGCAGCAACAAAGTGTCATCTTGGAAGCAGACAACATCCTTCACCAGACACCAAACCTATCAACACTTTCCAGCCTCCAGAACTGTGAGAAATGATTTCTATTATTTAGAAATTACCCGGTCTCAGGTATTTGATTATAGCAGCAAAAATGGACAAAGACCCTCACTCTCCTGCTTGTTTTCTTTGAGTGTTCTCATCTACTCTAATGTTATCCATCACCACTCACATGTCCAGATAGCTCTCTTTGAGCTCTAGATGAAAATATCTAAGCATCTTGTAGTAGACTTTTGTTAGCCCCTGGTGTATTACGACTTCTTGAGTAGGCCCTTCCCCTTTTGATCTGGCTTAAACTTTAAGAAAGTCTTGCAGCTTCCTTTTGTGCACCCTAGGGAAAGTCATCTGTTGTAAGAAAACAGCCCACTACCCTGAGAATACTATGCTAGAATACCATGTAGAAAAGTCCAAATAATCACCAAATTGGGGCTGTCCAATAGTGTATACCACCTGAAATCCAGTCTCTAGCATTAGTGGCTATGTTGCTACAATTACCCTTCTGATGCATAACCTTATAAGCTAGAAATACACTCTAATATACTCTAAGTTATTAAATAACCACTAACAAAAAAAATGTGTGCAATAGCAAGCCTCTCCTCTTTGCTGTAGTCAGATTCTGAGATCACAGACATTAAGTCCAGAATAAGATGCTTTGTCCCCAGCTTTGGGCTCATCCAAGCCCTGGTTCCAGTGTGAACACGTTTAATACCCTTAAGCTCAGATGTTCTCTGCCACATGATTAAGTTTACGCTCCATGCTCTACCTAAGAGTGAGAGGAGTAATGGAGATACCATATGATTCGTGGCTTCAGATACTTGGCAATCGTCCTGCTCTCTTTTGATACTTTTTCTTTTGCCTAAGCCACACTCTCTAGAATTCTAGATTTCTCTTGCAATATTTCTACACCAGCCAATTTCTGCCTTCAATTTACCACACCCAAACTTATCAGTTCTTTCTGAATTTTTCACCCATTTTTGTATCCAAATAATTTGAGATTCAAAGGGGGGCCCATAACAAGATCAGAACTCCAATGCCCTGGACTTCAACCTTAATCTTGAATGAAAAAGGCTAGAAAGTCCTGGAAGACAAATGTTTTAATGCCAAACAAATAACTATTACATCACAACTCAGTAGCATCATTTCAGCAGCCAATCCCTCCATACTGGGCAGAGAACAGACCAGCTGCCAAGCCTCTAGTGTAATCAGAGGATGTAGCATTTTCCTGAGAAGCAGCACTGGTCCTTTGTTGGATGTGAAATATTTTGCTCAGAAAATTTAAAGTGCCATACGTTAATATTAGAAGTTTTCAGTCTGGAACAGAAAAAAAATCCATAGACTTCTCCCAAGTCCCCCGCCCCAGGGGAATAACTGATCTTTTTTATTCTTCCTGTACATGTAATATATTTCATTCATTCATTCATTCATTCAATAAAGTTCGTTGAGTCCTTTCTCTGTTCTAGCAGAGAAAGAGACTAACAAGTATCCTGCTCTCTGAACTAATGTTCCAGCTTTGAGGGTATGGAGATAGTTGGGTGGGACAGAGGGGCCAAATAATATACTGTTAGATAAATAAATCAACAAGATAACATAAGACTGCAATTTGGGACTATGATAAAAAATAACACAGGGTATGTTAGAGAGTAACAGAGTTGAAAGAAAGACAGTTTAGATTAAATGACCAGAAGTTTTTCTGAGGATGTTAACATCTAAACTAAAACACCAACCCAAACCATGAAGGCAGGGAAGCTTTCATCTCAATTGCTGCACTTCTAGTACCTAGCATAGTACCTATCACATGGCTTATGTTCAAAAATTAATTGCTAAATAAATGAACAGTTTGCCTTGCAATGGCAAGTCACACCTAAATATAACTTACAACTGGTGTTGCCTGTGACTGTAAGCCAACCAGATGTATATAACCATTACCAACACCCTTTCAAGAAAGGGCCATTAGTCCTACAATTCCAGTCATCAGTTCCATGCTTTCATTCCGCCTTGTGAAGAGCCTTGCTGCTCTTTTAAATCACACCACTACTCCTGAGCAAAATATCACTTAGATGCATTCCCTTTGGGTTCACAGATGGATTTCGAACTCTTTTCCCTCATCCTTCCACCCCAAATCCATCCTGTGCTCAAATCTCCAGGCTCCTGACCTAACTCTTAACTTCCTATATAGTGTTATCATTCAGAAACACTATACAAAATGTAAAGTTCATTCTTTGAACTTCACCATTAATGCTTTCTTTATGCTGCACCCTAGCGGTATCCCAGTAACAACCCAAGTTATGTTTCCAGTTTTGCTACCCAAGCCTTCTTGGCAGAGGGCAGTGGATATAATGGTTAAATGCTCAAACTTTGGAGTTTATACAGTCTGGGACCCAAATCCAGGCCTAACATTTACTGGCTTGTGGGACTTGAGCAGATTGTTCCACCTCTCTCAGCTTTCATTTTCCATTGATAAAATGGGGATATTAACAGTGCCTGCCTTGCAAGTTGCTGTGAAGATTAAATGAGTTAGACCATGAAAAGCACTTAGTGCTAAGCCAAAACATGACAAATCAATGGTATCATTATTTTTGGATCTTTCCAGTTAATCCTTATTTCGGGGAACCCAATTCATCACAGGTCTTACCTGGGAGAGGAGGAGTTTTGTCTCTGAACATAGATGAAGTTTAGGTTAATATGTTATATAAGGTATTCTGATTTCTGACTTGAAGTTTTATCTTATGATTTTTAAGGAACATAGGACATAAGAATGCGCAAAAAAGAAAATCATAGGCTATGCCCACATTATCATTCAGAAACATTACATAAATTTTAAAAGCACAGCAGATTTTTTTAAAGTTGCATTTTGATTATGTCATGATTGGTACTTGCTCAAGACACTATTTACATTTGTACTGATGTTTAAGTATAAAAAATAAAATTCCTTGCTCCAAAGGTTGACATATGTGGCTAATAAAATATAAATCGCATTTGAAATAGTAATATTAATAAGATAAAAATATAGATTAAAACTATTACTAATATTTATAATATGAGAAAAAACAACTTTTTCTTCTTTTCAAGTGCATATCATAAAGATTTTTTATTCACAAACAGGTTGGGTCCTGAATAAACATTTTTAAGTTCATTCGACAAAAAGAAGTTTAAGCTTTGCTATTTTTAGATACATTCCCACCAAATTTAAGAGTGAGTCAGTCCTTCAAAGCTTTAAAACAGAATACAGTTTTATTTGGGCATCTTTCATTCAAAAAAGACTAGTTTCAGCTACACATTTTGGCTTGTAACAGAATTTTCATCAGTACTACTTGTATTCACAAGCTTAGCTTTCAAGTTCTAAAACTCCTAACATTCTCCTGAATTAGCATTATGCCATAATATGCAGTCACTGTTTTTGCTGATCCTCCTGCCACACACTCAAAATAAAAATATTTTTTCATTTCTGCAATCACTTTTCCTCGACACTTACTGATTACTGTCAATTGCAATGAAGAAACACTTTTCATGTGTGTCTTGATTTTCTTTTTCCCTGAAAAAGACTTTCTATGCCAAAGGACATCCCATATGCACAGGGAACATTTGTCAGTTTCTCATCTCTTTAATTTTTAAAATCGGTCCTACTTTGATTTGCATCATTATATTGCGCATCTAGTACTTTCAAAACTCACAGTCTTTGTTTGCTTTAATGGAAATGATTATATGTGAACACAAAAAACACACTAAATGACCTTTATCCCTATCCACTGGTGACAGGCCAAGTTGACTAATGCTTGTTATATAACAAAGATGTGCCGTTATCTAAGAAAATGCAAGTTGAATGCAAGGTTCTTCCCTATTAAGGTTCCATTTACAATGTATTTTAATTTATTCCAAAAACATGTATTTATTGCTTACTATAGTCAGACTGATCTAGGCACTGGACATATAAACCTTGAATAATAAAGATATAGTCCCTTTAAGCTCTCATGGAGCTTAAAAACCAATGGGGGATACAAACAAGTTAAAAAGCATATATATATTACAGACACACATGAAGGCAATTACAGTACAGAAGTATAGTGCATATGCTACGATGAGTGCACAGTATAATGGAAGCAGCACCGAGCAAGGATTAAGAACATGAACTCAATTCTGCTACTTAGTGGGGCACGTTACTGATCCTCTCTGCCCCTCATTTTCCTCACCTGTAAATGGAGATGAATATAATCGCAACAATTTTGCAGGATTACTGTGAGGGCTATTGTTAAAACACAATTCTCAAGGGCGGCTCACATTTCTGCATGCCTTAGGAGTTCAAGCACTGACTGCTTTTTTGTTCCACACTATCTTTTTAAGGACTTTTGTATAACACAGAGGTAATGTCCTCTCAAGAGCAAAGGGCAGGCATATATACTATCACTTAAAACAAAGGATTGAATTCCCTGGGGTCAGGGCTACTCACCAGTAATATAATCCATTGCAGGTGCAGGTATCATCTGGATCTCTTTGCATCACTCTTGGGAATTGGAGTTCAGGGAACTGACACAAAAAATGCTAATACTGTGGCTACTGCTACAGCTGGAATAATAATGTCTTTTGTTTCTAATTCGAGAGTTTCATGACTTCTACCAGCATTCATAAAACAATAGCAGGCTGACTTGTTAAGATTACAAATAAAGTAAGGTAAAACTCTCACACTCTTCACAATTCTTGACAACTATGAGTTAATACATGTGAGGTGCTTAAAACAACAAGTGGTAAGTTCTCAATAACTGTTAGCTATTGTGGGAGGAGGAAAACTGCCCATCCCACCTCCCCAACCAATGTCTACATTCTTATTCCTAGAGCCTGTGAATATATTAGGTTACTTGGCAAAGGGGAATTAAGGTTGCAAATAGAATTAAGGTTGCTGATCAGTTGAACTTAAAATGGGAAGAATGTCCCAGATTATTCAGGTGAGCCCAATATAATCACAAGGGTCCTGACAAATGAAAGCAGGAGACATAGAGTCGGTGTCAGAGTGATGCAATGTGAAAAAGACTACCAGACATTGCTGACTTTGAAGACAGAAGTAGACCAGGAGCTGAGGAATGCAGGAAATTTCCAGAAACTGGAATAGTCAAGAAAACTTAGAAATTCTCCCTTAAAGACTCCAGTAAGAGCAGTGTCAGACTTCTAACCTATCTACCTGTAAGATAATAAATTTATGTTGTTTTAAGCCAATAAGTAGGTGGTAATTTATTACAGCATCAATAGAAAACTAATACAGTTATCATCATCATCCTCATCACCTTTATAATTACCATTGCTACATAAAAGGAGTCCTTAGTCCTTAATATTGACATTAGAATGAGAAAAGGTATCCTCTTCTTAGATCTATTGAGAGAATAGGAGGTAGCCAGAGGGAAAGTGTATATCAGGCAAAGGAGGTAGCATATACAAAGAAGAGAAAACACAGTACTTTTGGGAAGAAAAAAAAAAGGAAGCATTTAGTTACAAACCCTGCTTTGGATTTGCTGAGTTTGAATTGCTTAAGTAACATTCATTTTATTTAATAAGAGGCTGATTATAGAAGTCTGAAGCATCTAGGAGAGGTTTCAATAAGGGGGAACAGATTTAACAAGTTATCAACACAAAAATGGGAGGAGAGCATGGCCAATGTTGAGTAGAGAAGAGGGCTAAGGCAGATGTCTTGAGGAGCACTGAGATTTAAGAGACAGGCAGAGAAAGGGGGCAGATGGAACAAAGCCCACAAACAATAGTGACAGGATGCTGCCATCATGAGAAGGGGAATGAAAACCAGGAGAGTGTGACATTATCTCATTCAAGAGTACTGATGCATCCAAAGCAGAGGGAAGACTTGATAGCATCTATGAATATCTTAGATATATTTATAAAACACATGTAGTACATACTCAAGTAGACATATTTAATTACAAAGAATGCTAGTTTATCATTCAATATTGCTTTCCAAAGATTTTCCAAATAAATTATAAAATATTTTATGCAGATATTGACAAGTTTAATCATGTGTATTAGCACCATTACCTGAAGGAAGAAAAAAAATGCTCTGTTAGAGGCTGTCATTAACCAGCTATTTAATGAGTGTCAGTTGCTGAGTTGGTCTATCCCACAGCATGGAACTCAGGAGTCTTTCTTTTTTTTTTAAGTCTGAGGTAGCTGGAAATCATTTCAGAGATTTGAATAGCTCTTTGACACTCTTTAATTGACAGATTCACATTTCCAGTAGAAAAGAGTATGAAAACAGTACTATTTATAAATGAGCATTCTTAACTCAAAATTTGCAGTTGTCAGGAAAAAATCATTTCCAAATTCGTATGTATTTTAGACAACCTGAGTACAAAGTGGTTACCTCTAAAAGAAATTATTTATGTAGGTTTGGTAAAGTGAAAACAAAGATTCATTGTGCCTTAAGGCCAATTTCTCTTAGTATAAACTATAGTGCATACAATATTAAATTTAAAAAATGCAAACATATAATTCAAAGGAACAAATGCTGGATTCTTAGTCTAAAATTGTATAGCATTAATTTCAAGCAAAATCAAATACTTGTTAAAGCCCCCGAGGGAGGGGTGGGAAACACTGACACCCAGAGGTTACTTGTTTTGCTTTATTAAAAAAATAATTTCTTACTATAGGACAAAGTATTACCTGAATATTAACCGGCATCTAAACAATGAATGAGCTTTCAGAGAGCTAGTAGTATAAGCAGGAGATACTGAGATTCACTGTGAATTTTATAGGTTTGTAGGGACATCTGAGAGTATCTGGGGTAATGAGGGTAGAGAGAAAAGAAGAATAGAGAGTTTAAAACAGTGCAATTACAGAAACAGAAGACATGGTGGTATTGTGTTACTTTACTACATTTTGACACTAACACAAAGCTAATTTGCCGCTAAGGGAACCAAAAATAAAACCTTATCATTTTAGTTTTTGGCCTGTATACTACTAAAATACTTTACTGTTTTTATAATCCAAACCTATAGATTTATCATTTGAAATAGCATCAAGTCATTCAACGTCATGAAGAAAAATGAATGCCATGTTCCATTCAGACTAAATTATGTATCAGCTGGGAGGTATTGATCAAAATATGAACTATGTCTTTCATTATTGAAGGCACCTGATGCTACATTATAAATATCTTCTTGAGAGTATAAGGAAACTGCCTTTTCCAAATTTTTCCACAGAATAGTTTCTGAAAGCTTCTAGTCAATGCTTTTTTCAAAACCCATTACTAGTGTTCCAAATATTCCCTAGTTCAATTTACATTAGATCAAGAAATGAAGTACAGAAAGAACTAATAATGAGGCAGAGATTGAACTGAACCCTTTACCTCTCCAAACTCCAGTATCTAATGTGTATCACTATGTTATACTCCTGAAGTGTATTTTACAGGGAGGAAAACATTTTGTACCCATAATGGGGAAATGCAAAGAAGAGGGGATTTTTAAATCTTTTTTTCCTTTTTACCCATCATAAAAATGTTGTTCCCAATGTAAATACTCAGAGAATTGACATGATGGAAAATTGCCGTGAGCCATTAACACCACAGTTAATAGAGCATGAGGGATCTATAGCTCAAAATGACATGTAACTAATCACTGTACATTTGCAACAGGAAGACTACCATAAATAAAATGATAATAGCCTCCTCATTATTTGTTTTTGCTTATCCCCCTAATACACTATGCACATCTTTTATTTGTTGGCTTGACGTCTAATTTGAATAGTTGTTAAGATGAAAACCAGGATTCTAGTATAAATGTAATATGGAGTGCTGCATTAAATGCAGAGGTTCAAGAGCACAAACGCATCTGTTTATATTTTGTGGTAGCATTTGGAATATCCCAGTACTGGATGAAGGATGACATTCTTACAGGCTGGCTACTCTTTCACCCTTCCTACCAGACCAGGGAATGCCACAAAATATTTGGGATGACAGCCACCTGACTCAAGAAACTTGTAGTATACCTCTCTGAGTCTCCCTCTCTCTCTCTCTCTCTCTCTCTCCCTCTCTCTCTCTCTCTCTCTCTCTCTCTCTCTCTCTGAGTACAAATACATTACATTTACAAAATATTGACTTTGAGACTTTATTAAACCGTCATCTCTCTCTTTCTCCTTTCCAAACTTCTTATCCTGTCTTATCAGTTCTTGAACTACAGGTGTGAAAAAATATTTTATTCAGTGAATCAGAATGAGTTCTCAGTAGTCTGAGATATAAGAAACACAAAAAGAAATGGCAGCAAGTTAGAATAGAAGCAAATAAATATTAAAAGATATTGCATAAATTTATAGATTGTTTTATTCAGGGAGTGAAGAATCATGAAACAACTTGTGTTTAGTGAGAAATCTACTATACTTTAGACTTGTTTCTCCAAGGTGCAGTTCACAAACCTATAGCATCAGAATCATTTAGGAATTTGTTAAAAATGCAGAATATCTCAGAACCAGCATCAGGCCTACTGAATCAGAATATGCATTCTCATGGGGTGGTTTCCCCCAAGATTATGTAAGACCATCCATGAAGATAGGCAAGTAAACTAGAATTTTTATTTGCATTTATTTTTTTCTGGTACAATAAGAACTATATTACACTTTTCCAACATTCAGCAAGAGAGTTGATAGAGTTATTCTCCCTTAGTTCATGTATAAGGACAATGAACAGAAAGCAGAGGCTCTAAAGACATTATGACAACACCGCCTTTCTCATTAGTTCATTTTCAAGGGACTAGGGCACGTGGTAGTACCTGAGTACCATTTTAAATCAACCCTCACAAAATATATAGTTGGCTGTAAAAGATTCTGGCAAAAAATAATAAATTGAGGTTAATAAGATACACACACACACACACACACACACAAATGGCAGAGCCAACAGTTTTTGATTTTTGGTAAGAGGAACTGATGTGTTTGATTTCATACTGAGGCCAGGCACTTTCTAAATGATTTACATGTACTAACTCAGTAAATCTTAAAAATTCTATGAGACAGGCACTATTAGCAGCTGCATTTGGAGAAAATTGTTTAAAGAGGCACAAAGAAGTAAAATAAATCGCCCAGACCACTTTGGTATTGGCAGAGATGAGATCCAAATTGTGTCTCCAAATTGTGTCTGGCCAAGATCCCTCAACCACTACACTCTATTCACTGTATTCATTTTCATTATAAGGTAAAAAACAAAGAGTTAACTATGTATGATAAAAAGAAAACACAACTTTATCAACAAGTGTAGTTGTACTATTGATTTATGTCACTCTTACAATAAACTTCACTCTAAAACTATAGTGTGCCTTAAAATGTAACTAATGCAAATCATACGTGAACTACAAGTGGGGGACCCAAATACCAGAATTTATTTATTAAAAATTATGTACTTATGCTTATATGTTTAAACTTTAGTCACCTCCAAAGCATTCTTCGTTTTATGCAATACACCTATTAAGACATTCTTCTACTGCTCAAAACAGTTTTGAACTCATCAAATTTGATGTCTTTTAGTGCTTCTGCCATTTTTTTGTTTACCTCTTCCACATTGGCAAAACGTTTCAGTTCGAGGACATTTTTTTCTTCCCAGGAAACAAACAAACAAAAAAGTCACTCAGGGCAAGATTGGGGAAATAAGGAGAGTGGGGCACAGGGGTCATGCTGTTTTTAGTCAAAAACTGCTCAGCACTCAGCATGCTATAGACAGGTGCACTAATAAATCACCCATCATGAAATGGGCAAATGCTACAAAAGAATCTCCAAAAAATTTTCACTGAAGCCAAACACAGCTTCTCACAACGCTAGCTGGTACACTGATGCCCAAGGGTTCCCAGAACACTTACTTCAAGAGAGAATCCTATTCTACAAGGGGCCTGTCCTCCAAAGAATAATCCTGTTTTTTGTTGGATCCCCCTTCATACATTTCAAAATTATGTACAAGTAATTTTGGTGTATAAAATATATACATATTATTTTTATATACAACTACGTAGTTATACATAATATTAGTAACTCAATTTCATATGTAAAATAAACTGTTATACAATAATAGTAGGAAACTTTATATATGTGTGTATATATATGCATATATACGAAGATCTAATATATAGATTAGAGTGGAAACTTAGACTGTAATACAATAATAGTAGGAAACTTCAGTACACTATTTTCAGGAATGGATACATCATCCAGATAGAATGTTAATAAAGAAAATTGAATGTAAACTGTACTTCAGACCAAATGTACCTAAAAAATATGTACAGAACACTGCATCTAACATCAGCAGAATACACATTCTTCTCAAGTGTCCACAAAACATTCTCCAGAATAGATCATATGTTAGGTCATAGAACAACTTTTACGAAGTTTAAATCACATTAAGTATATTTTCTGACCACAATAATATAAAACTAAAAACCAATAAACTTGGAAAATTCACAAATATGCAGAAATTAAACAATATGCTCCTGAACAACCAATGGCTCAAAAAAGCATTACATTAAAAGCAAAATTTAAAAGTATCTTGAAACAAACAAAAATAGAAACACAACATACCAAAACTTATGGGATTCAGCAAAAGCAGTTCTAAAAGGGGAGTTTATAGTTATGAATGCTTACATCACAGAAAAAAAGAAAGAAAAAGAAAGATCTCAAATAAATAACCGAATTTTACCCTGCAAGAAACTAAAAAAAAAGAACAAACTAAGCCCAAAGTTTTTAAAAATATATACAGCATAGACAAAACTTTAGCTAGATAAACTAAGAATAAAAGAGTAAACTCAAAAAAGGAGATATTACAATGGATACTGTAAAAAATAGATTATAAGGGACTACTATCAGCAATTATACATCAAAAAATTGAATAACCTAGAAGAAATGGATCAGTTTCTAGACACAAACCACCTGTCATGACTAAATTATTAATAAATAAAAGATGTAGACAAAACAATAATGAACAAGGAGAGTAAATAAGTAATAAAAACAGTCTTCCACCAAAGAAAAGCAAAAACCAGATGGATTCACAGATTTATTCTACTAGTCACTTAAAAACTAACACCAACATTTCTCAAACTCTTATGAAAAGATGGAGAGGGGATTTTTGAGGCCAGGAACCAAAGCCACATAAAGACACTACAAGAAAAGAAAGCTACTGGGAAGTATCCCTGATGAACATAGATGCAAATATCCTCAACAAATGCAAGCAAACCAAATTCGGTAGTACATTAAAAGGATCATTCACATGATCAAGCAAAGTTTATCCCAGGGTTGCAAAACCATCACAATGATGATTCAACATATGCAAATCTATAAATGTGATACACCACATTAACAGAATGAAAAACAAAATCCATATAATTATCTCAATAGATGCAGAAAAAACATTTGACAAAATTAAATACTCTTTAATGGTAAAAAATTTTCAACAAGTTAGGTATAGAAGGATTTTTCTTCAACACAATGAAGGTTAGATATTACAAACCCATAGTTAACATTATATGCAATAGCGAAAAGTTGAAAGACTTTCTGCTAAGATCCAGAACAAAACAAGGATGCTCACTCTTGCCACTTATAGTCAAATAGAACTAAAAGTCATAGTCAAAACTGGGCTCCGTGGCTCAGCCTGTAATCCCACGCTTTGGGAGGCTGAGGTGAGTGGATTGCCTGAGCCCACGGGTTCGAGATACGCCTGGGCAGCTTGGCGAGACCTCATCTCTACAATAAATCAAAAACAAGCCGGGCATGGTAGTGCACACCAGTAGTTCCAGCTACTTGGAAGGCTGAGGCGGAAGGATCGCCAGAGCCAAGCAGGTGAAGGCTGCGGTGGCCGGGAGCGGCCACTGCACTCCAGTCTGGGCGACAGAGTGAGACTCCAACTCAAAAAAAAAAGAAAAAAGAAAAAAAGAAATCATAGTCAAGGCAATTAGTCAAGAGAAAGAAATAAAACGCATCCAAAACAAAATATAAGTTAAATTGTTCCTATTGACAGATAACATGATCCTATTTATAGAAAACAATAAAAACTCAACCAAAAAACTGTTAAAGCCAGTAAATGAATTTGGTAAAGTTTCAGAATACAGAATTAATGTACAAAAATCTGCAGCGTATTTATATACTAATAATAAACTACCTGAAAAAGAAATCAAGTAAACAATCTTGTTTATAGTAACTACAAAAAAATAAAATACTTAGGAAGTGAAAGACCTGTACAATAAAAACTATAATAGAAAAAAGTACAAATAAATGGAAAGATATCTGCAATCCTGTACTGGGAAAAATTAACATTGTTTAAATGTTGATATGACCAAAGCAATCTGTAGATTCAATGTAATTCCTATCAAATGACATTTTTCATAGAAATTTTAAAAAATCCAAATTTTTATAAAACCACATTTCCTCAAATATCCAAAGCAATTTTGAATAAAAACAACAAGCTGAGCCAGAGGCATCACACACTGTCAGATTGGAAAATCTAAATAAAACAGCATAAAACAGGCATAAAAACAAATACAGAACAGAATGGAGAAGGTCTAGAACAGAATAGAGCACTCAAGTAAATCCATGCATTTCTGGTCAACTAACTTTTGACAAACATACCAAGTACACACAATAAAGAAAGGGCAGTGTCTTCAATAAGCAGTGCTGAAAAAAAAACTGGATATCAACAGGCAGAAGAATAAAATTAGACCTTCAGCTCACATCATATACAAATATCAACTCAAAATGGATTAAAGATCTAAACATCAGATCTGAAACTGTAAAACTACTAGAAGAAAACATAGGGGAAAAGTTTCATAGCATTGCTCTGTGCAATGATTTTTTTGTATATACTCCCAAAAGCACAGTTAACAAAAGCAAAAATAAATAAATGGAGTTATATCAAACTAAAAAGCTTCTGTGTGGCAAAGGAAACAACAAAATGAAGAGACAACCATCACACTAGGATAAAATATTTGCAAACTGTATAACTGATAAGGGGCTGATATCCAAAATATATAAAGAATTCAAATGACAAAATAGCAACCAAAAAAAATCTGATTTTGAAATAGACAAAACACAGCAATAGAAGACACACAAATGGTCAAAAAGTTATGAAAAAATGCTTAGCATCACTAATTGTTAAGGAAATACAAATAAAAACCAAAAGGAGATATCATTTCATACTTTTTAGAATGGCTATCATCAAAAAGATAAAAGATAAAACTGCTGATAGCAAGTTATTAGAAAAGGAAACTTGTATACACTATTGGGGAAATATAAATTAGTACAACCATTATGAAAAACAATATGGAGTTTCCACAACAAAATTAAAAATAGAATTATCATATTATCAGCAATCCCAGTACAGTAAGTTCTCTACATATGAACAAGTTCCATTCTCAGAGCATGTTCGTAAGTCCAATTTTTAGTAAGTCCAACAAAGTTAGCCTAAGCATCCAACTAATACAATCAGCTATGCAGTACCAGCTACATCACTGCTGCTTTTCTGCTTGCTTATGGACATCTTGGGCTTGACATCTACTGTACTACTGTACTTTATACAGTAATATACAGTAAAGTACACAAAAATACAACCACTTGTAGGAATGCACACACATAACAATATAAACTAGACACGTGAACTAACGTGATAGAACATGTGAACACACATTTGTATCTTCAAAAGTCCACAACTTGAAGGTTGATATGTAGGGAACTTACTGTACTGGGTATATATACAAAAAAAATCATTATGTTTAATAGATCTGCCCTCCTACATCATTGCAGCATTATTTACAATAACCAAGATGTGGAATCAACCTAAGTGTCTATCAACAGATCAATGGATAATGAAACCATAGTATATATATACAGTGCAATACTATTCAACCATAAAAAGAAAAAAATTGTCATTTGTGACAACATGGATGACCCTGAAGATCACTATGTTAAGTGAAATAAGCTAGTCACAAAAAGACAAATACCACATGATCTCACTCATATGTGGAATCTAAAATAATTGAACTCATAGAAGCAGAAAATACAACGGTGGCTACCATGGTCTGTGTGGGGAGGAGGCATTGTGTGAATATTGATTAAAGGTTACAAAATTTCAGTTAGATGGAAGGAATAAATTCAAAGGCTTTATTGTATAACATGGTGATTATAGTTAATAACAATGTATTATATTCTTAAAAATTGCTGGGAGTAGTATGAGGTAGGTAATTCATGTGTCAATTAGTTTGATCTAACCATTCCATAATGTATCCATATTTCAAAACAACACGTTATACATGATAAATATATAATTTTTATTTGTCAATTACAATAATTAATTAATTTTTTAAATGATGCCTGATGTTTGCCTCCATGAATTTTGAAATAATTGTTTTAAAGTGAGACATGGGCCTCCTCATTCTTTAAAAGACCCTAGTGTAGCCGGGCTCGGTGGCTCAGCCTGTAATCCTGCGCCTTTGGGAGGCTGAGGTGAGTGGATTGCCTGAGCCCACGTGTTCGAGACCCACCTGGGCAAGTGAGACCTCATCTCTACAATAAAATCAAAAAATTAGCCGGGCGTGGTAGCGCGCGCCTGTAGTTCCAGCTACTTGGAAGGCTGAGGCGGAAGGATCGCCGGAGCCCAGCAGGTCGAGGCTGC
>CAUYQG010102751.1:0-12989 GCA_963574415.1 Tarsius wallacei
CTGGAGCCATGTAAGAGGGACCTCTGAAAGTCAATAAAGGAAGGCTGAGGCGGAAGGATCGCCGGAGCCCAGCAGGTCGAGGCTGCGGTGGCCGGGAGCGGCCGCTGCACTCCAGTCTGGGCAACTGAGTGAGACTCCAACTCAAAAAAAAAAAAAAAAAAAATTTAGGTAATTTTATAGTTAGGTCACCTTTTAGATAAAAAATTTCAGTATCCATCCAGAGGATTTTCGATTTATATAAACTCCCTCCCTTTTACTCCCTCAGATGGTTCTATATTGAAACTGTGGGTTTTTTTAAAAAAATTCCAATTAAAACAGTGAAAAAAATCTTATAAACTGTATGACATATCTTATTATTTCGTAGTTTGTATTAGAGTCACTAAAGGTATATTTGTAAGCATTAAAAAATAACAAGGCCTTGATCCAAGAATGAGAAATTTCCAAAATCTCCAGTGACAAGATTGATGGAAAAGCATATGACATACTGAGAAGCTATCATGCAGCAGTCTGTCAGCTCATTTACACACAATAGTCCGGAAAGCAAACATTATTTCTTCCTGTTTTACAGATGAGAAACTGCAAATTAAAAGAAAGTATGTAGCCTACCTTTGGTAATCAAGTTAATAAATGGCATTGCTGAGATTTGAATCTAGCTGTATTTTGAAGTTTGCAATTGTTTCTGACTGATTTTTGAAGTTGTTTTAGGTTGAATGAAATTTTGCCCAAAATAAGCCCCCACCAGGAAGATGGATGTTATTGCCATGTCAGCTGTCTTCAGTTGCATATTATGACATTTAAAATAAATCTTACAAGGAAATTTAATAGAAAGCACATGACAATTTTTGCTTTCTATTTTGTCCTTTTATATAACAAGACTTTAATATCTTATTGTTCAAAACAATGTGCTGAAGTTTTAAAATAAATTCTCTATTTTTATTATTTGCTCTATACTTCTTATGTTTTTTATGCATTAATTTAAATTTATTATCTAGTATTCTTATGATTTGTTCTTATTTCTTTCTTCAGACATAAGCCATAATTCTTACAGTAATAATAGCTAAAAACTGGCCCCGAGTTATAACAAAATAGAAAATGCAAAACTCTATGCTCTTGATATTTAGGAAAAGTTAAAAAGCTTTAAGAATAAGTCTGAATAACTGTATCAAAAGAATGTCATTTTGATAAAATATTTATATCAGTGTACTTAATCTAGTATTAAGGTAATTCTTATTTTTTTTCTAAATATAAAGTTTCTAATTATGAGTATTTTGAACTAATTTTTGTACATAGTTCTTATTAAACAAGACAAATGCTGCAAGAAAAATGGCATAACCTTTTCATTATTGCTTTCTCAGGACATTTCTCTAGAGATATTTATTCAGTTCCAAAGTTTTCTATGTCTTCAAAGAACTCTGCAAAGTATAACTTGTACTAGGTGTGACTCCAAGCCTATATATTGAAAATAAAGATTTATAATGTAAGATATTGTGGTGTGAGTTACATAACAAAATTTTTATTTTAGAAAGACAAATTGTGCACATTGGAGAAAAATGGATGGAAGTCATGAATAATTGTGTTTTTATACAGTGGTAATTTGAGATTTTATCCTGTTAAATATTCTCAGAATTTTTATAAGCTTTAGAACTCATGAGATGAGATAGCCCTACTGGAAAATTCACATTGAATAGTACTGAGTAATTTTTTCTCGCATAAAGAATGCCAAAGTGTATTTGAAATTTGTCATTACAGTCCTAAGAATAATTGCTTAACTTGTACCTTCTTGACTTAAACCTCTGGTTTATAAAGGTAGCTAGTGTCTACTTGAGCATATTTAGACCCTGGTACCCACCTCTATTTTTTTAAAGATGTTGTAACCTGCTTGGTGATGGTAATTTAGCAAAAGAAAAACTATGTGAAAAATATGGTGATTTCTTTAATCAGAAATGGTTTGAATTTCTTATAAGATTATAAGAATTAATATTTATTTTTTTGCTTAAGAGTAGTTATCAACTCAAATAACTCTTTATTTGCAGAAATTAAGGAATGGTGATTCTTAATGGAAGAGAAGTGGACTTGAGAGTACATTTTATCATCTTTTTTTTTTGTAGACACTGTTTTCTTAACAAGTTTTGATACAATAGAAAAATGAGGACAGTAAGCAATCGTGAAGATAAGAACTGAGTACCTGCAAGCCTCATAAAAAGGGCTTTCTATATTCCCTATATAATGTTGGCCTTTGTTGCAGTAATTTAAAAAAAATTATAAGATTTGCCTTCTTTCTTTGATCTCTCATTTCAATCACAATAACTGTTATTGTCCAGGGTCTGGTGTTAGTCACATTGGCCCAGGGTGACCAGCCAAGCCTAAGTTCTACAGCAGGTCCCTAAGCTCTGGGTCTCCAGCATCCCTTCCCATTTGCCTTACTTTATGTTTAAATATCAAAATGTTGTCATTTCAGTACCAGGTGGTTTTACGTTTGTCTACTAAGTCAAGCAACTAAATATTCAATAGATGGCTCTGCCATTAGAAAAAGGCGTAACAATAATATGTATGGCATGGTAACATATATGAACATCAAAAGCATATATATAATTAATTAATTATAAAAACAGATACGAAAATGTCTAAAAGAACGTACGCCACCCAGGTCATATCTCTGAGAGGTAAGTAAAATTACATGGGGTGAAAATAAATTTCAATTTAATGTCATAAGTATTTATTTCTTTAATTGAAAAAATATTTTAATTAAGAGAATACGTAAAACAAATGCCATGCAAAATCAAGTGTTCTAAATACAAAAGTAATTTTTAAATTACCATTATAAAATTTGACTTAAAAATTAGAAACTTTGCCGGGCTCGGTTACTCAGCCTGTAATCCCGCGCCTTTGGGAGACTGAAGTGAGTGGATTGCCTGAGCCCGCAGGTTCGAGACCCACCTGGGCAAACTGGCGAGACCTCATCTCTACAATAAATCAAAAAAAATCAGCCGGGCGTGGTAGCGCATGCCTGTAATTCCGGCTACTCGGGAGGCTGAGGCGGAAGGATCACCGGAGCCCAGCAGGTCAAGGCTGCAGTGGCCGGAGTGGCCACTGCACTCCAGTCTGGGCGACAGAGTGACACTCCAACTCAAAAAAAAAAAAAAAAAAATTTAGAACCTTTTAAAATATGCCATGACTATTTGTACACTTAAATTTAACCTCCGTATCAATTGTGCTCTCTAAAATAAAAAGTCAAGGATGATAATATAGTATTTTTGAATTTTTTGATCTCCAGTTAAAAGTGTAGGTAAACTTATTAAATAAAACCAAAGTTAGTGATAATGAACTACCTTTGTTGCAGGCTTGAAAAATTATTTACTGTTATAAAGAAAAAAACAATATGAAAACTTTAAAATCAACCAAAACTCTGATGTTAGGTCTGTAGAGCTAAAAAGATTAAACATAAAAATAGTGGCCCTACGCTTTATTGTAGAATCAGTTTTTCTAAGCTTCTCATCAAAAAGTAATAATTCTTACCTTACTACTGAGGCATCAAATTTCCCTAAAAAAATAGAGGGATACCATGAGGTAGATTTCAATTTTCTTTTCTTTTCTTTTTCTTTTTTTTTAAGTAGGATTTATTGCGAGGACAGAAAAGCTCCCACAGTGGGAGGGGAACCGAGGGGGTTGCCCTATTTTAATTTTCTTTAGAGAAAGTCTTCTGGCATTTTTTTCTTGCTGCAGTTTAGTTTTTTAAAAAAACATATTCAGTGATTATTTAAAGGAGGTTTGTTTTGATACAATTGTCTATATTATGGGCTCCTAGGTGTTATTTAGTTTTCTGAGTAATTAAGCTGTGAAAAAGTCCTCACTCAAGCTACACTATTTCTATTCACGGAAGATATAACAAATTATATTTTAAAGTTAACTATAAAATCCTCATCTTAAATGAAATATGTTGCTTTGAAATATAGAGATATAAATGTATATATATATATACACCTTAAGATATACAAAAATATACATGTATATTTTACAATTTCTGTATCTATATCTAAATCTGTGTTCGTTATTTTTCATGTGCCAAACAGAAAAAAAAAATTGATGCAGGCATGGAAAGTTATTTTTAAATTTATGTAACCTAAGAAATTTACTAAAAGTCTTATGTCACTCAAAACATCTACTCTTATCCACTGGTCAAACAAGAATTTTTTTCTTTAGACACATATTCATTTAATTACAGCATTGCTCAAATAAATATAAAAATGTTCTTGCAATGTAGATTTTTTAAAGGCCAGTCTTCACTACATACTCTTTGGTGTGAACAGCTTCAAACTTTATCTTAAAGGTTAATGCAGAAAGATAAATCCAATGTCTAGAGAAGTATAAGAAGCAAAAATCACCAAGGCATAAGAAGAAAATAAGATTAAGATATTGGAGGCTTCAAGTCATATTTTGCAATTATTAGGTGTAATCCTATTATACATTTTTAATTTTACTCTAAGTATT
Source organism: Tarsius wallacei (assembly GCA_963574415.1). Lineage (NCBI taxonomy): Eukaryota > Metazoa > Chordata > Mammalia > Primates > Tarsiidae > Tarsius > Tarsius wallacei. The sequence continues at coordinate 4,489 of CAUYQG010102751.1, forward strand.
TAAGAATTATTTTTATGAATGAAAAAAATTTCAACATCACCTTAGCTTACTTATGAGGGTCAATTTAAAAAAAATTGTTTTACACTAAGGGTGTCATATTTTGTTTTTCCCAGAAGAGTTTTAAGAGATTTTTTTGCAAGAAGCATTTTTACTTTAATTCAAAGAGAAATTATGGGTAATTTAACTCAATGCAGAGTAAGCAAAAATTCAAGTATCAGAATTTGAACAACTTTATGACATAAGCTTCTTTAAATAACTTCTGCTCTCTAGGTACTTTCTACTCTTACCCTATCTTTATCCAAAGTCTAAGTCTGATTTTATATGTTATGTGGTATAGTGAAAGGAACATGTACTTTGGAATCTCAAAGTAAATAAATGCCAGTTTCATCATTTAATAGTTGTGTGACTGTTATGGGCCTAGCCCTCAATATCTTAGAATGTAAAAGTGTTTGGACATAGGTTCATTAAAGAGATAATTAAGGGTAGATGAGGTAATATAGGTTAGCCTGAATTCATTCTGACTGGTGTGGTTATGAAAGAGAAATAGACACCAGGGAGTGCACACATACAGAGAATAGACCATGTAAGGACAGAGAGAAGGCAGCCAGCTTCCAGCCAAAGAGAGGGCATCAGGAGAAAACAACCCTACTGACTCTTGATCTTAGACTTCTAGCCTCTGGTACTGTGAAAAAAACACATTTTCCTCAATTGAGCCACTCAATTGAGTGATATTTTGTTATGGCAGCATTAGCAAACTAAGACAGTGACCTTGAAACAGCTTACAAAATGTTTTTTAAGTCTTAATTTTCTTAGCTATTTATGAATTGTGAAATATAAATGATTGCATTGAGGAAAAGGTAAACTAAAGGATGCAATAATAGACATATTCAAAACTTGTATTTTACTTTTGTATGTTTATATTCCGATTTCTAATTCCAATTATGTATTACTCAGAAAATTTCTGCACACTAGTGGTTCATGGTATGACTCTGAAAAAAGGGCAGAGAAAGTAGGAACAGGATGCCAAAGCATCTAGAGAAATTCATCTGCCTACAACCCACACATTATCAAATAATATTTTATTTTATTTTTACTTTTCTCTAGTTCTGATAATCCAATTCTTAGTGGACTAATTATTTATTTTTCTCTTAAAATAAAAAATTCAAAAACCATAAATTACCCTAGCATTCTTAAACTCTTGCAAGATTAAGTAAACATAAAATGAAAAGGAATTTCATCTTGTTGTATAAACAACTACCGAAAACTTTTGGCCTCAGAGCTCTAATACTGGCTTATTGGAGTTCCCAAAAGTATATATTCCCTAAATTCCTGAATTATATCCATCTGTCCATTCAAAGAAAGGGATGTTTTCTTTCTTCAGTCTTCTTTATAAGGGAAAATAAATTATAACTCTGTTGTTGGTGGTGGCTTTTTCAGCAAAAAAAAAAAAAAGATAATTATAATTAACTCCCTTTTTTCTTTCATTTCCCATATTACTTTCATAACAAAAACCTACTATGGTTATCTCAACCTTCAGAAATTGACCACTGGTCACTACCTTCACTTCTACCACATACCATGCAACTCTCTTCCAGATTATTTTAATTGCAGTAACTATTCACTACATACATCATGTAAATATTTTTCTAAAATTAACTTTCAAAATAAAAGTAATTACAACAATTCTAACAATATTTGAAGTTACTTATATTTCTAACTGCTGCCTTTTGATTTAAAAATGAAGGAAATTGGCCAGGCACAGTGGCTCACACTTATAATACCAGACTTAGAGAAGCCAGAGCAGAATTACTTGAGCCCAGGAGTTCAAGACTAGCCTGGGCAGCATAGGGAAACCTTATCTCTACCAAAAAAAAAAAAAAAAAAAGTCCAGATGTGGTAGCACGCACCTGTATTCTCAGCGACTTGGGATGCTCAGGTCAAAGGATCACCTGCGCCCAGAAGGTCAAGGCTCCCCATGAGCTATGATGGTTGTGAGCATGCCACTGCACTGCAGTACTGGCTACAGAGTGAAAACCCAACTCAAAAAAAAAAAGTAATCAAATTAAAATGAAGGAAATTATTCCATTCAGTTAGAGCTAAAAATTTTCTATGGACCAGATACTGTTATGTGCTATTGTTATTTACACTAGCTATTTTAATTTTCATAGCAAATATGAATGATAGAGGATATTATTATCTCCATTCGCCTATAAAGTTTCTTAAGTACACATTAAGTAGTTATGTTATTCCTTTCAATTAATAAGTGGTATATTTGAAATTTGAATCAACACAATTTCTTTCTGGGATCCGGATCCAAGCTCTTAGCTATGAGGCTATAACTACATTCCCAATAAAATAAATTTGGTCTGGGTCCAAATTAAAGTCAAAAATGAAATACTAGTGATGCATTTTTGGTGAAACAACAATAAATATGACCAAACACCTATTGGGATAATTAAACTACAAAACATTGAAAATACCAAATACTGGTGAGGATGAGAAGCAATAGAAATTCTCATTCATTGTTTTGGGGATGCAAAATGAAGTAACCATTTTGCATGATAGTTTAAATGAGACAGTAAAAAGGTTAATAGTTGCAAAGGGTTTGATAAGAGGGAAGAGGAAGAGAAAGGAGGATGAATAGAGTACAGGGAAGGTGTAGGGTAGTGAAACTATTCAATATATTCTGTATAATACTATAATGGTGAATATATGGCATTACGTGTTTGTGAAAACCCATAGAACTATACAAAACAAAGAGCAATTCATAAATAACTATGGACTTCATTTAATAATAATGTAATATTATTAGTTTATCATTATAACAAAAGTGCTACACTAAAGCAATAGATTAATTATGGGATACATTGGGGATGGGGGTAGATACAGAGAGCTAGAGGGTGTATAGGAATTTTCTGTCTTTCTATGCAATTTTTTGTAAACCCAAAACTGCAATAAGAAATAGTTTATTAGTAAAATGTGACTTTCACTGATGAACATAGAAGATCATTTCTGACATCACTTAACATTTTTTGCACAGAAATGCAACATAAACATATGTTACATTTTGCATACTTGATTTTTTAATGTGTAGTCCAATATATTCATTTGGTAGTCTACTGTAGTTATTTGATCCTATGGTTATTGTTCTAAAACTGAAAACTATTATTTAAATATAATTGTGGGTCTTCCAACTTGTCTCTGTAAATATATGCGCTGTATACTTCCAAAGGAGGTATAGCTACCCTCAAATATCAGCACAGACTTGTCCCAAATTTCTCCTTCTTTCCATAGTCTACACTTCCTCCATCTAAGTTTATTAAATTATAAAATACTTAATTTCATGTACAGATGCCTATCAAATTTCAGTAGAATTACATCACAATAAACCCATCATACATTGAAAAACTCATAAATCAAATCATCTTATGTGGGGGACTTCTTTTCTTATTTTTTTAATTTTAAAAATGTGGTATACAATTCAGGGTCAGGTATAGTAAAAGAGATAAACAGCTGCTTTCATAAGTTTAATGTTTGGAGTTCTAGGTGTCTATTTAGAAAAGAAAATATAATATTGGTTGAATTGACACTGGCAACAGTATATTCAGAGGCACACGCGCATGTGTACTTATTGATATACCAAAATATCAATTTAGTATAATTAAATGTTCACTTATTTTCAAATGTATTTTTGCAATTGAATATATAAGCAAATAACTAATATGCAAATAAGTTTTATAATTAATTATTTTCAAAATTAGTTAAATACAAATTATTGTTATAATTTAGGAGATATGAAATAAATTTAGATCTATCTATGACAGGTTTAATATACTGCTGATATTATCTTCTATTTTTCTAATTATTTACTACAAATGTAGCACTACCTTTTAATTCTCCAACTTGTTACATACAATGCCTTCCTCTCTCCACAGATGTCCAGGCCTTCATTATTGTAAGAGGGAGGACAAAAAAAACCCCAAAAAACCCAACTGGAATTATTTTTCTGAGAAGATCACTCGTAGTACAGGCTTCTCCCTCTGGGTCAGTGTTCTAAGAACCCATCAGCAACAGTGTCCCAGCTAGCGTTATTGTGAGTGTCTTCGTTAAGCTTCGGTGAATATATTTTTGGAGATTCGTTCAACATGTTTGCCCACTTCAAGTTGGGTGATGTAGGAGCACGTCACCTACACTGCATTGAGTGTTCACGGTTTTTGTCCCAAAGTGGCATAACCCTAAGCTCCACCCTCCCTATTAACCGGATCTCATTTTGAGTGATTTTTGTTTGTTTGTTTCCCCCAATTAAAAAAGTCCTCAAAGGGGGACGTTTTGACGATGTGCAAGGGCTGAAACAAAAAAATGACAGGAGAACTAAAAGGCATCAAAATAGACAAGTTCAAAACTACTTGAGCAGTGGAAAATGCATCCCAAAAGATGTTTTGCATCAAACTAAGAGTACTTTGAGGGTGACTGAAGTTTAAACAAGTAAGAATAAATACAGATTTTTAAATAAATAATTATGTTTTTTGGGAGGTTCCTCCTCCTGTAATCAGGTGTACTTGGTTTTTTGGCAAATAATGTGCAAACTATTTATTATATTTCTTGGTTGCTGTTAATTGACTTTTCAAAAAGTCTACTCAATTGTTAAAAAAATTAATATTAAAGGTAGCTTTAGAAGTTAATATAACATCCACTCTTTTGTACATTCACATTATATTTTAATGGGAAGTTTAGAAACTTCATGAAGCATCTTTAGTTAGATACTGCTGAACATATATCTTCATATATGTTTGTGTGTGTAGTTAGTGGATGAAGTCATACTGTAAAATTCTGTAAATTAGAAAAAAAAGAAGGAAAGAAAGAATGTAAAATCATGTGTTTACTTATAATTGTAAATTCCTAATGAAGAGCAACAGGAAATTGTTTTTTTAATAAGATCACAAAACCAATAGTTGAATGGTTTGCTACTTAAACAATTGCCTCAGATTGCTGAACTTTCAGTCACTAGAGTTGCACATATGTGAAAATCTCAAATTGCCTCTTTTGGTGATAAAATTGGTTTCTAGGTGCAGTATATTAGGACTAGATTGCAGCACCATAGAACAAACAGTAAATGAATTCAGCTCACATATGCTTGAGTCATTACTCTGTGATAGTGTTGCACCATGTGGAATGTTATTAAAACGTATTCTTGGTATTCTCACTTAAAGAGTTGGTAAGCTAGTAGGGACTCAAACAAGTCAAGCAAGGACAGGAAATGCTAACCTGGAGGTTAAAAAATTGTCAACTTTGTTACATTGTCAATTTTATTTTAAAAAATCTAAATAAGTAATTAGTTGTATATTTTCCTATGATAAATTTTCCTACCTATTTTACATATACAGTAGTCTCTCTTCTTCCCCTCAATTTCTTTTGATTCATGTAGACTGTGTTTCAACCCAATTACTTCTACCTAGAAAACCCTTACCTACCAGTAGAGAAAATAATTGGTTATCATTGTTCCATATAGTCTCAATGTCTACCCTTAAAATATGCCACTTCCCCTTCAGCCTTAATATGATTTTTATTACATAGATTTTTTTAACAAGCAAGAATTTATGGAGTCGTATGTGTGTAAATCGTTTCCCACAAGAGTTGAAAGCTGTGGTTCATTGTTCAGTCAGAATGTTACTGGAATAGCTCTTGTTTAGAGTTAGACACTCTTAGCTTGAAGACTAACTGTGACAGTAACTAGCTGTTTATAAGATATTAAAGCTCCCTAACTTTCAGTTTTTTATATGAATAAAATAAATTATGGCACCCATTATTTAGTGCTAAGATAAGAATAAAGCAACAAATTATGCATCATTAAGGTTAACATTTTAATTAAAATATATGTGCTTAATACTATAAAATATTCAGCAATATTAATAAAATCCCAGCAACGGCAATGGAAAACAAGAATAAAAACGGACAGATTATTGTATTTGTTTTTAAACTTCAACAGACAACATTATTTACTCTGTGCTAAATAAAGCAAATATAATACCTGATTAATCCTCATAACAGTACTTGGCAGATGTTTAATTATTGTATCACTTATTTTTTGCTGCTCATAAATGATTTCAAAGCTTGATAGCATCATGCTTTTTCATTTGTTTAAATGCATAAAGTGTTTGTTTAGAACATAATTCTAAGGGATGGCAATTTAAGCTAGAGAAGAACTGACATTTCATGATGAGTTCATGAGTGTATCTCCAGGTGCTACTAGGTGGCTCTGTTTTTTGTTTCTTTTTCTTTTTCTTTTTTTTAGTTTTAAGTGAACTTTATTTATTTTTTGGTCTTAGTTTTTTCTTTTCTTTTCTTTTTTAATTTATTTATTTATTATAAGGATGTAGGGTACAATTCAGGGTTAGGTATATAAACATTGATCATGCAAGTACCCTTGTTGATGAGGTATGCTCCCTCCCTCCCCTAGCAATTTCCCTCAACTGCCAATCCCACCCCCCAAACAGTTTCTCACGACTGTCAATCACTTTCTTATAGGATTATAATTGTCTAAAGTCACCATATGAGTGAGAACATATGGAACTCGGTTCTTTGTTTCTGTGATAAATCACTGAGTGTGATTGATTCCAAGTCCACCCAAGTTGCTGCAAAGTCCACATATTTGTCATTCTTTATGGCTGCATAATATTCCATTGTGTATATGTTACCACATCTTGTTTATCCAGTCCAGCTTCGATGGGCAACACTGTTAGTTCCATGTTTTTGCTATTGTGAATAGAGCTGCAACAAACATACGTGTGTAGGTATCTTTTTTGTAGAATAATTTGAGTTTCTCTGGGTATATGCCCAATAGGGGAATTGATGGGTCATATGGAAGGTCAATTTCTAGTTCTTTCAGAAATTGCCACACTGTCTTCCAAAGAGGTTATACTAGTCTGCATTCCCACCAGCAGTGTAGAAGTGTTTCTTTTTCTCCACATCCTCACCAGCGTCTGTTGTTTTCTGTTTTATTAATGATGAACATTCTTACAGGGGTTAGGTGATATCTCAGTGTGAATTTGATTTGCATTTATCTGATGATGAGTGAGGCTAAGCACTTTTTCATGTGTATGTTGACTGCCAGTATACCTTCTTTTGAGAATTGTCTATTCATGTCTTTTGCCCACATTTTAAAGGCGTTGTTTGTTTTTTCCTTTCTGCATGTTTGAGTTCCTTGTAGATCCTAGATGTTAGGCCTTTGTCAGATAAACAGTTGGCAAATATGTTTTTCCATTCTGTGGGCTGTCTCCCTGCTCTCTTGATGGTTTCTTTTGCTTTGCAGAAACTCATTAATTTGATGATGTCCCACTTGTCTATTTTATTTCTTAATGTATTGGCCTTTAGGTTTCTGAACAGGAATTGGTTGCCAGTTCCAATTTCCATAAGGGTGTCTCCTGTGCTTTCTAAGATTCTTATAGTTTGAGGTTTTATATTCAGGTCTTTGATCCATTTAGAGTTAATTTTTTTTTTTTGTATGGTGATAGGTAGGAGTCCTGTTTCAATCTTCTGCATGTGGTCAACCAGTTTTCCCAGCACCATTTACTGAATAGGTTCTCCTCTCCCCAGTGGTTGTTTTGGAGGCTTTATCAATAATGAGTTGGTTGAAGAATTGAGGCTTTGCTTCCGGAATCTCTATTCTGTTCCATTGGTCTATATGCCTGTTTTTGTACCAATACCAGGCTGTTTTGATTACTGTAGCCTTATAGTAAAGTTTAAAGTCTGGAAGTGTGATACCTCCTGCTTTGTTTCTTTTGCTAAGGATTGTTTTAGCTATTTGTGGTCATTTATGTTTCCATATTAATTTTTGTATTGTCATTTCTAGGTCTGAGAAGAATGATGTTGGTAGCTTAATGGGTATTGCATTGAATCTGTAGATTGCCTTTGGTAGGATGGACATCGTAACAATGTTGATTCTTCCTATCCATGAGCATGGAATATTTTTCTGTTTGTGTCTTCTTGGACTTCTTTAAGCAGTGTTTTGCAATTTTCATTATAAAGGTCTTTCATTTCTCTGGTTAGGAAGATGCCAAAGTATTTCATTTTTTTTGGTGGCTATTGTGAATGGAATTGTGCCTTTTATTTGGTTCTCTGCCTGCCTGTTGTTTGTGTAGAGAAATGCAACTGTCTTTTTCACATTTATTTTGTACACTCAGACCTACCCAAAGTCCTTTACCAGTGCAAGCAGGTTTTTGACAGATTCTCTCGGATTTTCAAGGTATAGGATCATATCATCAGCAAAGAGGGATGACTTGACTTCCTCTTTTCCTGTTTAGATACCCCTGATTTCCTTCTCTTGTCTAATTGCCTGAGCTAGGACTTCCAGCACAATATTGAACAAGAGGGGTGAGAGTGGGCAGCCTTGTCTTGTTCCAGTTTTCAGGGGAAATGATCCTAGTTTCTGACCATTTAGCAATATGCTAGCTGTGGGTTTGTCATAGATGGCACTTACTATTTTGAGGTATGTTCCTTATATA
>CAUYQG010102752.1:0-24923 GCA_963574415.1 Tarsius wallacei
TTCCCAGTAGCTGGAACTACAGGTGCGTGCTACCACGCCCTGCTAATTTTTTGATTTTATTGTAGAGATGAGGTCTCGCTTGCCCAGGCAGGTCTCGAACCCGCGGGCTCAGGCAATCCACTCACCTCAGCCTCCCAAAGGTGCGGGATTACAGGCTGAGCCACTGAGCCAGGCTTATTCTGTATAATTAACCTCTTTATATCTATCTATATATCTATGTATCTAGGTATCTATCTATTTATCATCTATCATCTATATGCACACATATATGTATAAGTATATATATAAGAAGATTTACTATGTGAATTAACTCATAAAATTCTAGAGACTGAGAAGTCCTGTGATCAGCTGTGTGCTAGCTGGAAAGTTGGTGGTGTAACTGAGTCTAAGTGCAAAAGTCTGAGAACCAGGGAGCCAATGGTTTAAGTCTCAGTTGAAGTTCAAAGGCTTATAAATTTGAATCATTAATGTAGGAGAGTTGGAGATGAATGTCCCAGGTCAAGCAGGACATGAATTAACCTTTCCTCTACATTATTTTGGTTTCTGTTTTGATCAGGCCCGCTACAGATTGGATGGTGCTTGCCCACATTGTTAAGGTTGATCTTCTGCACTCAGTCTACTAGTTCAAATTGCTAAACTCTTCAGAAATCCTGAACAGACACAGCCAGAGTTAGGAGATTACAGCCATCTGTGTATTCCTTAGTGCAGTCAGGTTGACACATAAAATTCCCTATTCCAGCTTTATACTTTTATCGTTTAATTTTGTCTTTAGTTTGTCTCTTCAAACTAGAAGGCCTTGAATGTGTGTGATGTCCCAAAACATTGCCTAACATGATTTCTTCAGTGAATACAGAGAAAAAAAAAATCAATTGCTTAAAATTCAGTTAGCTAATTACACATTTGCTGCCCTAATTGTCCTTAATATACAGCGTAAATTTTTAAAAAGTATCTATATACTTTTTTGGTGCTTCAAATTATGAAATAAGTAGAAATACTTGCTTTATTTTTTATATCTAGACTTTGCTAATATATGTCACAAGTTTTAGTGTATGTCTTTTTATGATTTTCCAGTTTCGATTCCTGAAGTTTTCTTACAGAAATCATTGTTTTCTATTTTTAGTGCAGCCCAAGAACATAGACTGAGATTTTTATTCCCTAAAGACCTTCTCAATACTATATGAAACTTGGCACACCTAGGTGTATTAGCATAAATGACTAATCATAGATCCTGAAAAGAGTGAGTTCAGAATTTTTGTGATTTCGTGTTTATGAAGTTTGGTTTAGACATCAACAATTATGAAAACAACAACAATAATAGAAACCCATGTCTTTTATTGCAACATATAAGCAATAAGAGAATGACTACATAAAGTAAATTGGAATATTTACTTCTATAATTGAATTTTGCAGTAATTTTTTTTCTCTGTTAAGTCACCACAGAAAGGAGAAGAAATAGAGGAATACACTTGACTATAAAACAAACAAAAAAAACAAAGAACTCTAACTAGAATCTAATAAGCATACTTGTAGGCATGTTATCAGTATTAGCTTAATGCTGTTATATTGAAAAACTATTGTTTAAAAGATACTTATTTCACAAAAATAGAAGCCTAAAAATGATAACATTATTGTCTGTATAAATGTAGAGAAATCCCAAACTCAGTCTTTAGAATTGTTCTCTTTCTAAGTATTAAGCAATGCTTATAATTTCAGCAAGAGATAATTTATATTTTATAACTGTCAAAGTAATAAGATTTTAAGTTTATAACCCAGAAAATTCTGTTTAACAGTAAGTTCAATAGAAATAATTAAAAGATGTGTCTACCTTTCAGGAATTCAAAATCTAATTTTATTTCATTTAATTATAAATTTTAATAGATCAATCTATTTTCTATGTTATCTGTCCATCTAGAAAAATGAAATTATTCTATCATTCTACACAGTTTAAAATCCCATTGCAGCCGGGCTCGGTGGCTCAGACTGTAATCCCGCGCCTTGCGAGGCTGAGGTGAGTGAAATGCCTGAGCCCGCGGGTTCGAGACCCGCCTGGGCAACTTGGTGAGACCTCATCTCTGCAATAAATCAAAAAATTAGCCGGGCGTGGTAGCGCGCGCCTGTAGTTCCAGCTACTTGGAAGGCTGAGGCGGAAGGATCGCCGGAGCCCAGCAGGTAGAGGCTGCGGTGGCCGGGAGTGGCCACTGCACTCCAGTCTGGCCGACAGAGTGAGACTCCAACTCAAAAAATAAAATAAAATAAAAAATCTGATTGCTATTTGAAATTAGTGAAAAACTGAATCAATTTTATTTTTTCATTGTTGATCCTCTACTATGTCCATGACACCAGACACTAAATCTCAAATTATCCCAATTTGAAGTACGCATAATCTAAAATGTATGACTTTTTAGTATCCTGACAACTGATACAATTATATTGAGCACATTTTTCCCCATGAAAACGTTTACACTTTACTCTTGCCAATAGCATGTAAACAAGATAAATGCATAGGAAAATAATATTGCATCAACATATCTTGTAATGGAAGAATCTTAATAATCAAACACTGCTTTTATCAGACAAACCAATTTTCATTCAGAAAATTTACAGTGTGTCACCTATGTATTTTCCTCCTCATTGATTTTGTATGACCTGCTTTTCACAGGAAGATATTTTCAATATGATTTTATTACTCTAATTTATTAAACTGACAGAAACATTTCAAATTAAAAAAAAATTTCAATCAATATGTTCCAGTCAACTGAAAATTGCTTTGGCCATTTTAACTTGATTTTAATACTTTGTATGCTTAGGATGAAAGCAAGTGTGATTACTAAGAAAACCTATATACAGATCTAGTTTCAAAACGATGAAACCTGACTTCATCAAAAAGATTATACTGTCTTTCTAATCAAAATGTCTTACAGCATTAAAAACTATAGGGGAAAAGCCAGTATGTGTCATAGTTGGCATTTAGCAACTCATCATGTAATCCTCTTTTATGTATTGTATAATCTGATATTTACACTGGTTTTTTTTTTTACAACTCAGAACATCTTTATGTAACATTCTTGCAGATTTTTATGTGATTTTGATCACTGTATTTATTGTAAGTATATCCCCCTGAATCAAACCTAGAATGTATATATTTTTGTTAATCATGATTTTTGTTAGATTGCAATTGGGTATAGCTATATATGTGAAGTATTTACATTTTAGGATTACAAAAGACTTTTGCTATATATTTGTATATTAAATTATTTTCCTAGGAAGCTCTATTAGACTCTTTCCAAGCTAATGTCCTTGGTTTCTGTGTTGCTTCATGGTTTTCCTTAGTCACTGATTTAAAGTGCAATACTTAGTGCTGTTTCATTTGATTGAAGCTCTGCATGATTTCCAAATATTATCCAGTTTCGGGTGCTGCTTCATGTTCTGGTTCACTGAGAAATTGCAGAGCTTTTTTCTAAGGATTGTTGCTCTGAACTCTGGATAGATACTTAGACCATGGTGATAAACATCCATCATCTCATCTGGATTCTCTCTGACTGTATTGCATTGAGCAATCTGCAACATAAACCAAGAACAGGTCTCATGGATGCTGCCTTACATCCCCTTGGGTAATTTTCCCTCTTACTGGGATCAGTTCCCAACATGTTGTTAGACAATGTCATGACAGATCCTGTTTTCTACCTTCTTACTGACAACTAACTTAAATTTGCTTAAAACACATCTTAACTCATACAGTCAAAAAAAAAAACAAATCAAAGAGGCAACTATACTGTTGTGAACATAAGTACATATCAGCTAGCTAACCACAACCCTATGAAGTATCCCTAGTAGTTACTTTAAATATCTGTGATTTTATGATAGATAATTGGAAATTGGTTGTCTTCTCAATCTGCGTGTTAAACTATATGTTTCATGTCATATTCAATGTTTAAAATAAATATTGCAATATTGTAAACCCAATTTAAAATGATTAACTGAAGGCAAGAAAATCCGTTACTATTAATATCATAAATTAAAGTGGATTAGAGAAGTAGGGAACTAAAGCAAAGAGCTCAAACTCTTTTAGAGACATGATGTGGTCATGTAAGAATGTGAATCTATGATTGACATATTCTAATTACTCAAGGAAAGTCCAATATAGGAATTCCATGCACATTATACCTTTCAAATATCTTTTAAAATTATTTATTTTTGAAAAATGGTAAGTAAAGTAAATCTTATCTATAGCCACAATCTATATGTAGGGATAGTGGTGTTCAAAGTAACTAGTTACTTAAAGTAGGCAAAGCTACACTCTAAATAGATTATTTTTATTGAAATATTTTTTCATTTGGTTCTCTGCCTGTTTGTTGTTGATGTATAAAAATGTGACTGTCTTTTGCACATTAATTTTGTACCCTAAAGACTTTGCCAACCTCCTTTATCAGTGCAAGCAGATTTTTGACAGATTTCTTGGATTTTCCAGGTATAGGATCATATAGTTAGCAAAGAGGGGTAGTTTAACTTTCTCTTTTCCTTTTTGATAACCCTAATTTCCTTCTCTTGTCTGATTGCTCTAGCTAGGACTTCCAACACTATGTTGAACAGGAGAGGTGAGAGTGGGCAGCCTTTTCTTGCTCCGGTTTTCAGGGGAAATGCTTTCCATTTCTGTTTGTTTATCATTATGTTAGTTGTGAGTTTATCGTAGATGGTTCTTACTATTTTGAAGTATGTTCCTTCTATACCTAGGCAATCAAAGGTTTTTATTGAGAAAGGATGCTGGATTTTGATGAAATTCTTTTCTGTCTAATGATATAATCATGTGGTTCTTGTTTTAATTAAAAACAAGATGTATTGAATTACATTTATGGTTTTGCAGATGTTGAATCAGCACTGCTTCCGGGTGATGGAGCTTGCCTGGCCATGGTGGATGATTTTGAGATGTGTTGTTGGATTCGATTTGGTAGAATCTTGTTGGGAATTTTTGCATCGATGTTCATCAGGGATATTGACCTGTAGTTCTCTTTCTTATGCTGTCCATCAAAAGTGGACTGGATAAAAAAATGTAGTACACGTTCATGATGAAATATTATGCAGCCACAAGGAAGGACAAAATCATGGCCTTTACAGCAACGTGAATGAATTTAGACTCTATCATACCCAGTAATCTATCACAGAAACACAGAAATAAGTACCACATGTTCTCACTCAGAGGTGGTTCCTGAACACTTATCATAATACTACAAGGAAATAATTGGCAGTAACAGGACACTACCAGGGGAAGGAGGTACATATAACATCAGTAAAAGTATCTGATCCTAAACCAGGCAAAGTGAAGACTTATAGGAGGCCTAAACTTCACCTGTACACTGACCACTTATGTACCTAATCCTGAATCATACCCCACATCTTTAAAATAAAATATTTTTTAAAAAAGAAATGTTTTACTGTAACTCTCCTTATAATAAAGGTTTTCTAAGTTGTACCCAACTACACAGAGTCATTACACTTATCAACATATTTATGGAATATAGACTTATTAAATAAACGGATACATGTATTTATGGAGATAGGAATATTCAAGTATCAAGAACTAGATGTGAGAAATCTGGACAACAAAGTATCCTCCAACCTTTCCTCAGCTATTCATTGGGGAGCAGTGAATATTTTATAAACTAGATGATATTGATTCCATAGAGGCCATATTTATGAGCTCAGATTTTAACTTAGTCAATAGAGATGAACAATGACTTAAGATTAAAATGGAGCAGCAGCATCCAATCTCTAAAAATACTAATTGTACTAGGAAACAGAAATCACCTCAAAGAAGCTGATCACATAGCTAAATGATGACTTATTATTTTCTAACCAAACAATAAAAAGTTATACCAGAAATCCAGATATTGTGAGAGTTTGATAAAATATAGAAAGTAGATCAGATAAAATATGGGCAGCTCAGTAAGAAACAGCCTCACCTGAAGAAACCAGAGGTGTTTTCAGTGAAGAAATATAGATTACAGCGTAAACTTCAAATGATTTTTACAAAATCACTTACAAATGGACACACTGTAAAAGCATCTCTCAACAGCACTCCCTTCATAACATTTCTCTACAGTTCTGTCTCTTTTTTCAGAAACTTCTCAAAAAAAGACTATTTTTGCATGTACATTTTTTTCTCCCTTTATTCCTTCAGCCCATTTAATTTAAACTTTCTTTTCTATTTTATGAAAATAGTCCTGTCCAATTCACACATATATCTGCATAGCTAAAACAGTGGTCTATTCTCTTTCCTCATCTTGTGTGTCCTATCAGTTATGTTAGCTATAAATTGATCACTTTCTCTTTTTAGGCATATTTTCTTCCTTTGGATTCCAACACAACAGTCCCAAGATTAATCTTTGTTTTTACAGCTGTGTTACTTCTCAATATTCTTTGCTCTTTACTCCAGTTTTCTAAGTATCTAAAATGAAGAGTCTTACGGCTCACTTAAGGGTATTTCTTATTTCACTAACTACATTTATCTACTTACTGATATAACTGAATTTGATGACTTTTAATACCTATATGTATGCAATCACTCTTAAATAAAAGTAAGTGAAGTAAGGAGACTAAAAAGCTAATATAGCTAGCAGATTGCCAGATCAAGACAAGAAACTCAAATCCTATGTATCTGAATTCATTCTTAGAATATCTTGATTACATCTATTGCACACATTTTATTATCAATCATAATTGGGGACTAGTCAGTTAATGATATGCACAAAGTATTTTTCTCATATGTCCTCTTCTTTAATATGTTTTTTTTTATTAACTAATATTTTATTATTTCAGCCAAAGTGCTGCTTTGCTGGTGTTATAAGAGTGACTGTGGCCAATAAAGCTGCAGATTAAACAGGGCACAGTTGCTCATGCTTGTAATCACAGCACCTTGGAAGACTGAGGTCAGAGGATCACCTGAACCATATGTTAGAGACCATCCTCGACAACATAATAGAACTTTGTTTCTAAAAAAAAAATTAGTCAGGCATGGTGTCACAACCATGTAGTCCTAGCTACTTGAGAGGCTGAAGAGAGAGGATCTCTTGAACCCAGGATTTGGAGGCCAAAGTGAGCTCCAATCATGCCACTGCCCTACAGCCTGGGTGGCAAAGCAAGACCCTGTATCAAAAAAAAAAAAAAAAAGCTCAGATAAGTGTAAATTAAGAAGAAAAAAAGCTTCAGATAAGTGTAAATTAAGATGTTAACTTCTTAATTCTGTAAAGATAATGTTTATATATTAAAGAAAACAATATACAAAAACTATGTATTTTAAAGGACTCTAATATTATTTACAGAATGCAGGATGCTACTAATTCTCCAGCAAAAATTTTACTAATTTTAGTGATTGCTTCTTGATATATCAACTGTTTTGTGAAGTTCATGAATATTATCTCCTTAGTTCTTGCTTCTTAAGAAAAATCATGAACTTAAAATACCTTCTGGGCACATTATAGGTATTTGGGCATTTGTTGGCAAACAAACAAAAGAACAATGGTTGACCTACTTTAAAATTACAGATTCATAGGCTTCTTTTCAGATTTAAGAAGTCTGTGTAGATTCTATCCTGCAAAACTGAAAGATATTTAGATGAATCCTTTGCATCTAAATGTTTAACAAGTTTCTTGTGTTATTCTTGTCCAGTCAAACTAGCTCCTTCCTAAGATTGATATTTGAAAATGTAGACTTAATAGACTTCTTATTTCAATTTTAAAATAAATGCAGAACTAGGCAGCTTCCATTTTAATATAATATATATAATATATGCTTTAAATATTGTTTATTATTTAACTAATACTTTATGGTAAACGATATAAGAATAAGTCATTAAAAAGTGGTTGATATTTTAGGTAGTTTAAAATATTTATAAACAGGCATTCATCTAGTTGTTGTTAGCTAGGCATAAAACAGTTGCAGTTGTATATAAATATGTCTGGCTAATGATATATTTTTAAATGCTACCTTGAGGTACAGTAAGTCATTAAGGCACATAGATGAGATAGGGAATTGATAAACATTATTTTTCCCAGTCAGTCAAATATAGGGATGGTTTAGATAATAAGAAGAAAATAATATTTTTATTATAAGATAAAGTCAAAGTCCTTAGAAAATTATACATACAATAATTAACAATATACTCTTTTTATAGTTTTGACAATTTACTATTCCCTATGTTTGAATCACACAAATTGACGGTTATTTAATACACTATTGTGGTATACGACCTGTGAATATTTCAGGTTATATGGCACAGAGGAATTAAGTTTGTAGATGATTGGAAGCATGTTAATCAGCTGACCTTATAATAAAATAATCATCTTAGATTATTAGGGTGGGCCCAATGTAATCACAAGGGGAAAGGAAGGAAGTAAAGTGGAAGAGGAAAGAAGCAGGAGAGAAGCAAAGGAAAATATGGCTATGGAAGAAAGATGCAGAGAGATGCCATGTTGCTGGTTGAGAAAAGCAGGAAGGGGGCCATTAGCCACAGAAAGTAGGTGATCTCTAGAGGCTGGAGGAGGCATGACAATGGATTCTATCTAGAACCTTTAGAAAGGAACACACGAACAGCATTTTAATTTTAGCCTAGTAAAACCTGTGTAGATTCTGTCCTGCAAAACTGAAAGATATTTTTTTGATTCTTTAAATCACCAAATTTGCTGTAATTTATCCCAGCAGCAATAGACAGTAATGCGACCATACAATTTCTTTTTGACAGGACCAATTATCCATCATTTCAGCAAAATGCTTACATGTTCATTAAGACCTATTTAAAATGTTACTTTCTCCATGCTGTTTCTTCTATTTTTTTTTTTTTCAAGAAAAATCGTCTCACAGCACTGGTCTGATCTTGTAGAATCTGACATAGTGTATTATGATTGCACTCAATCTTTCCAATACAATATAAATTCGTCAAAGATGTAACCACTCTTAATTTCTGTGTTCAGAAATATAAATTGTTTAACACAAAGTGAGTGCTCAATTAATAATTATTGAGTTGAATTCAAGTTCAATAATTATTAGGAGATGAATATTTTCAAATATTGATCATGGAAATGATAATAATTGTGTTTAAGTCTCTGTGGTTAAAAGAGTAAGTCAGTCAGTACCCAGTGTCTCTCCCAGGACCTGGGATTATAGTGTTAAACACAATCACTTATTTTTCTCTTGGAGCATACAATAACACAGTTGTATTATATAAAAACATGATAACAAATAGAAATATAAAACAAAAAATTATATAATAAAAATACACCTAGTAAATACACATACAATGTCAGAAAACATTCTTTATTTATTCACAGTTGTTTGGAGCAAATCTCTGTAAGATTGAGAGCACTTTTTTACATTAGGCAAAACAATATTTTTCTGAGAAAATCATTGAAAGTGCATCTTATAATTTTTTTTTTTTAAATCAAAGAACATCTTCAGGATACATTAAAACAGAATATATCCAGATAGTTAACTCTCAACAATCTTAAGTCGGTGTCTTTGTAGCAGGCAGAATTTTATTCCTGAATATGATGCATGCTTTTAAAGTACCATTCTTTGTAAGTACATATTAATGCTTGCCCTTGAGAGAGGCATTTGTCTGCTTGCCAAAGTAGCCAACTCACAAGATATGTTGTCAATATGTTGTAGAGATAGAGGTGGGGAAGAGAATATCTATAAAAGCCTTTGGGGCTATAAATTTTAAAAGTTGGAGGAGTAAAAAAGACGCAGAACACAGCAAAATAGTTATTCCCCCAAATAATCTTAACCCAGTCTTGTTTTGAGAAAGATAAATTGACCATTCTTAATCCCAGGTATGGATAATTTGTCTCCTGAGTCAAATTCTGCAAGAAAGAACTCTGAGTCTCCATCTTAATAACTGTGTAACAGTGAACAAATGTCTTGATGTATCCTAATTTCTGCTTCTCCATATTTAAAGCAAGTATTACAGTAGTGCATGCTTAATTGTATGAGAATTAAATGAGATAATGCTTGTAAATGAAGCTCTTAGGGCTGCACTCAAGGTAAAGAATTGTAATTAGAATACCAGAAATTGACCCAAGTGGAAACTGTAAAACAAAATACTTTTGAAGACTAGGTGGACAAATTGATTACAATTTCTTTTTCTCTTACTGACATTGGTATAAAAATGGGAAAAAAAATTAAGACAAACTCAATAAAGCAAAACTCAGTATGCTAAAACTAATAGGGATTCTAGAAGCAAAGGGGATTATTTCTAGGAAATATGATGCAAAATAGAAGAATTTGCCCCAAAAAACTTAAAAAGCATAAAAAATCCGAACACACAGGCAAAACAGACAAGAACTAAAACAATTGATTTCCCTATAGAATACCGAGGCGGGATCCAGCTAGATGTGAATATTCGTTATCCATAGGGACCAACTTTGGTTAGACACTCCAGCTCTAGGAGCAATGGATCTTGGTGTCTTGATTTAAATTGAAAGTCATTGAAAATTGTTTCTGAGGTGAAATGTGCTAAAATATCTGGATAAGGATTTCCAAAATAGGTCTCCAGAGAACTATGGCCAAAGTCTTCAGAAAGACAAAATTTCCACATGGTATGCCTGGCCAACGTATTTAGCATCACAAAATAATAACACAGTTGAGAAAACCAGTATAAGGAAACAGGAGCATAAAACTGAAGGAGGAAAAAAAAAAAAACAGCTCAAGCAACTATAACCAAGGAAATTACAGCTACAGCAGTATGTGATAAAGGCATACATTGGAGATATTGAGATTTTACTTCCAGACCAGCACAATAAAACAAATATTCCAATAAAGCAAGTCACATAAATTTTTGGTTTCCCATTGCCTATAAAATTATGCCTACACTGTATTTTAGTCTCCTAAGTGTACAATAGTATTATGTCTAAAAACAAAATGTACATACGTTAATTAAAAATACGTTATTGCTAAACAATGCTAAAAATCATTGGAGATGTCAGTGATTTGTAATTTTTTTTCTGGTGGAGCGTTTTTCCTTCCTTTGTGATGAAAGTAAAGCCTTTTCCCATAGCTTATAAATAAAATATAGAATTAGATTCTAAGAAATATGAATACTAATTAATGAAATTGCCGGGCTCGGTGGCTCAGCCTGTAATCCTGCGCCTTGGGAGGCTGAGGTGAGTGGATTGCCTGAGCCCGTGGGTTCGAGACCCGCCTGGGCAGGCGAAACCTCATCTCTACTATAAGTCAAAAAAATTAGCTGGGCGTGGTAGCGCGCGCCTGTAGTTCCGGCTACTCGAAAGGCTGAGGCGGAAGGATCGCCGAAGCCCAGCTGGTCGAGGCTGCGGTGGCCGGGAGCGGCCACTGCACTCCAGTCTGGGCCACGGAGTGAGACGCCAACTCAAAAAAAAAAAAAAAAAGTCTTAATATCTTCTTTGTGCAGAGCAATGGATCAGTGACTGGGAATTCAGTAACACAAAAAGCACACTTTTCTCTTAAAAGAGCTTATACTCAAATACTCATATCTAGAAACATAAGTAAAAATTAAGATAAAAGGCAATATTGCTACAGGATACACAATTGTAAATCCACTTAAGTATTATTAGCTCAAAATAGCCCAAGAATTTATACTACAAATTTATTTCTATCAGTAACAATCTAAGAAAAATTGCAGTTTTTAATTGGAAATTTTTATGGAAAACTGTTTCAATACCAAGCAAAATTATTGAAGACATGCACTAACCAAAAGAGCAATCCAGTTAACAACCTTACATCACTTTCCTTCACTCAGTTTGGGTACCAGACTTAGGCAGTCATTAGGATTGTGTGCTGTAGGTAGATTCTGCAAACTAGCATAAAAATATGTTTCTTTCTCCATATCCTTCATCTTTTTTAAAAGAAAACCTTGCACATTCCATGACATTGGGTGCCCTTCAGTTTCATCACTTACTAACAATGCCAAACTGTTTTACGTAATTGGAATGCTCTATCAAGAAAACTGTTTAAATAAAGACTTAAATGCCCCCCCAAAATACTCTTAAAAAGATTGCACTCTTGACCAAATCATGTATTCTTCAGCATGTTTCCTTTCTTTATCCAAAAGATCCTCTGAATACTTGAGTTTCTGCCAATTCTTGGAACACTAATGTAGATAGAAAGCCACGTGTCTTTTTGAGCTTTCAAATACAAATTTTAGATCAGTTTGCGTTTTGTTTCTTGTGTCATATACAATATACACACCATTACAAAGTGCTACATAAATAATGAGAAACATTCCACCTGTGCAGACTCTTTTTCCTCAGCTGTATTTTTCAAATAGTATTGCACCTATTTCCTCATTGACATTTGGGAATTTATGTACTTTATTTCACTGTGTATTGATTGGAGAATAAATCCCTGCAATATATTTCTTTTCCATGAGTTTGTTGTATATCTATATTTCAAATCAAACATTGCTCTCATAATTTAGTGCCTTTAACACAAGCTACAGATAATCCAATCAGAACAACAGTGTAATTCATTTCTAACCCTGATAAAAATGCATACACTTGAAAATTATTTTTTTAGATTTAATTACAGTTAGTATGTGCTTTTAGTTTTTGAAGACCTTTTTCTTGCTGAAATTTATAGAGAAAAACAGAAACAAAACTTGAAAATACTAATGTTGTTATCTGTTAATAATACAAAACTCACAATCTGACACAACACAGAGAAATGCGTGTTTAAAACAAATGAATTGTTAGAATATATCTAAGAGATTGCCAGTATAGAGTTATGCATCCAGTAGTTGATATGCTATCTATTCTGAGGTTTCCTCTATGGTACTGTCTTACATCCAATTCCTAGCTCAGTATCTGACATAAAATTATAAAATATTGTGTTGAATTAACCCAATCAAATCAGGCATTATCAACCAAGAAGACACTTTTTGTTCTCATATTAAAATACATGTAACATGTTTTTATTTTTACATTGTAATAGTTATTCAGCTAAGATATTTCTTTAAAAAATAAGCAGTACTTAGAGTAAATATTAAAGCAACCACTTCATTTCAACAATAATATAATCAATGGCACACAAATTATTTTCCATTGGGGCAGTTATGTTGGACCCAGTTAGCCACTGCAAAAAATTAAGACACAGGATTGTGCTGAATATACTATAGGAATTTATAAATGCTTTGGTTACTTTAAAAACAACCTTATACAGTAGTGCCTGGTACTACATACAAAAGTAACTAATTTTGAGTTTATTTATTGTATGAATTGGTTGCAAGCTTGAGCATTAATAAGGTCATCAAAAAATGACTTGTAGAAAATGCATTTTCAGAAAGCAGTCCATCATGGATGCCTCAGTATTGCTTATGAAATGTTTTCCCAGAAAGGATATGTAGAAAATACAAAAATGATTTTTAGCAGTAACAAATTGAGATTTGTTTTAACTAAAAACTTTAGAGAATTAGGATTATGGATCATTATTTTAATTGGTTTTTAGACTTTTATCTAAAATGTATGAATATATTAGGCATTTAGCAAACACAAATGTATGAGAGTTAATTACTCTAAATAAGCTTATTACTCTGTCATCAAGTAACTACTTGCAAAATTTCATGGCAAAGTCAAGCATTCCAGTGCTCAGCCACCTCCCTTGACTGTTGGATATATTTGATAACTGCAAAATTTGACTGTGGCTCAACACTTTTCCTTTATTTTAAAACTATTTCATATATTCTGAAATGTCCAGATCTCTTGACAACAAAATTATAGGAGTTAAATAAAAGAGAATGAATAACTCCATATAGATTTTGATCCATGAAACATATTCCTTCTCAGATTCTCAACTCAATTTGCTACATCACAAACTCCAATATATTATCGAAAATTTTAGAATACCTTCTGAAATAATCATTGAGCTAGGTTGACTCAGAAGTTAGTAAATAAATGAACAAGAATGGCCAAAACAATGCTCAGAAAAAAGAAAAAAGAAAAAAGCAGAAGGTATCACACTCCCAGACTTTAAACCTTATTGTAAAGCTACAATAATCAAAACAGCCTGGTATTGGTACAAGAATAGGCATATAGACCAATGGAATAGAATTGAGGTTCCAGAAGCAAAACCTCAATTTCTTAACCAACTCATCTTCGACAAAGCCTTCACCACCCACTATTGAGGAGAGGAGAATCTATTCAGTAAATGGTGCTGGGAAAACTGACTGACCACATGGAGATTTAAACAGGGCCCCTACCTATCCCCATACAAAAAAATTAACTCTAAATGAATCATAGACCTAAATTTAAAACTTCTAACTGTAAGAACCTTAGAAAATGCAGGAGATGCTTTTATGGAAGTTGGAACCAACAACCAATTCCTGATCAAAACCCAAAATGCACAGGCCATAGAAGATAAGATAGACAAGTGGGACCTCATTAAACTGACAAGCTTCTGCAAAGTCAAATAAACCATCAAGGGAGCAGGGAGACAGCCCACAGACTGGAAAAAATATTTGCCAACTCCATGTCTGACAAAGGCCTAACGTTAAGGATCTACAAGGAACTCAAACATGGTGAAAAGAAAAAAACAAACAGCCCCATTACAAAATGGGCAAAATATATGAATAGACACTTCTCAAAAGAAGAAATATGAGCAGCCAACAGATACATGAAAAAATGTTCAACCTCACTTGTCATCAAGGAAATGCAAATTAAAACTACACTAAGATGTCACCTAACTCCAGTCAGAATGGACATCATCAATAACTCAAAAAATAACAGATGCTAGAGAGGATGTGGCGAAAAGGGAACACTTCTACACTGTTGGTGGGAGTGTAAACTACTACAATCTCTGTGGAAATCAGGGTGGCAATTCCTAAAAGTTCTAAAAATCGACCTTCTGTATGACTCCACAATCCCCCTACTTGGAATATAACCAAGAGAACTCAAATCACTCTAAAAAAAAAGATACCTGCATGTGTATGTTTATCGCAGCATTGTTCACAATAGCAAGAACATGGAACCAACCGTGCTGCCCATCAAAAGAGAACTGGATTAAAAAAATGTGGTACCTATACACAATGGAATATTATACAGCCGTAAAGAAGAACAAAACCATGAACTTCGCAGCAATCTGGATGGAATTAGTTTGTAATACTGAGTGATCTTTCACAGAAACAAAGAGCTGAGTATCACATGTTCTCACTCATAAGTGGACCTTGAACCACTACCGTAATACGATAAGAAAAGGATTGACAGTAGCAGGAAACTGTGGGAGGGGAGGGAGGGAGGAGAGGTGGGATTGACAGTAGTCGATATCTGCCTGGGGTAGGGGGTGCACACCTCATCAACAAGAGTACCTGCACAATGAAAATTTGTATACCTCACCCTGAATTGTACCCCACAATTTTAAAATAAAAATTAAAACAGGAAAAAAAAGAAGTTAGTAAATAAATATTGGAGTAATTCAACATAATTTAAAATGTATATATAAATCTTTATATGTATGTTTTAACTTTCATTGCTCTACTCTAATGTTGAAAAGTACACTGAAAGGCAACCAACTTTGACCAAAACCTGATGCAACACATTTATTGATATTTATAAATATTATATGTCTGAAATAGATTAATGATATAAAAATAAAGCTACATGAGAGAAATATATAGACACACACACAAATACATATATATATATCCATACACATACACACATGCATACAGAGGGTGCCAAAATTTATACAACCTGGGAGAGAAAAAAGCTGTATTAAAATTGTAATAATCAATATACACCAATAATAAAAGATGAAAAGAAGTCACATTTGAATTCTGCAATTACAAAAGGTGCTCAAAATGGTTATTATCAGTGTGCAGATATTTCTGATTACAGCAGACATCTCTTAATAGCTCTTAAATATTTATACATTTTTTACACCCCCTGTATATCTCACATCCGATGTTTATGCATATGTATGTATATACATGTATATATATATATATATATATTTTGTATATATGATACTTGGGAAATTTTGACAGGTTAATGTTGCATGACAATACCTACATTGTTCTGGCTAACATCGGTGTCTTGGCTTCAAAACAGCAATTAAACATCAAATACAATAGACTTCCTCAATCTATGAGTAATAAAAAGCCCTTATCTTTGGGGAAAAAAAAAGAAAAAGAAAAAAAAAAGGAAAAAGAAGCCACAGTATGCACAACATTTTAGGTATGGTATCTTATGCTTGAATAATTTTGCCCTTGACACTTGCATAGTCACAAAGAACTGGACTGAATATTTGAGAAGAACCTCAATTAAAAGAAGTCATCAGATTTTATATCTAGGGCCTTCAGAAATTCATGGCCAACACCCATTCTCCTGGTTCAACTGAAATGTATCTACTGGTCTCATTTTACTCAATACACTGCCCCAAGCAGGAAATCCTGATGCTTGGTATGTCATATTTGGTTTTTTCCAGCCAGTTTTTCAGGTTGTTAGATAAACATCTAATAATGTCTTCAATTAAATGTTGCAAAAAGAATTGACAGAGACAAATGTCAGACACCCCCAAGATAGAGGATAGGTCATAGAATTAAGTATAACACTAACTGGCTGGGTGTGATGGCTCACACCTATATTGCCAGCACTCTGGGATGTTGAGACAGGAAGATTGCTTGAGTCCATGAGTACGAGAGTAGCCTGGGTAACATAGTGAGACTTCATCTCTAAAAACTTTAGCCTAGCGTGCGGGCATACCTATAGTCCCAGCTACTCAGGAGGCTGAGGCGGAAGGATCACCAGAGCCAAGAAGGCTGAGGCTGTGGTAAGCAGTGATTGTGCAACTGCACTCCAGCCTGGGCACAGAGTGAGTCTCTGCCTCAAAATCAAACAACAAAAAAATTTTTATTTCAAATGCTGAGCAGTAATGTAGTTCATATGGTCAAAGTTTAGTTGCATAAATGAAAACCACAAAGCTTTCCTATTTTTATTAAGAATAATTCCTAAAAATAAATGTTTTATTTGAATATTATTAAGTGTTAGCTTTAATATACATACAACGGTCATAACATGATCAATAAAGTAATTTAGAATACATGTTTAAATGTTTGATATGGAGTCTGTTAAATGAATGAACTGTTTCAAAATTTACTTCAATTCATCTCACTCCTGAGGAAGATGGTAACACCTAGACTCTTAAGAAGACAAACTTTAGCTCTGTATTTCATTTTTGCTTTCTGATGATGTTTTCAGTGAATGCATTTTATAAATACCATATTATTTACAAACACTTGACTAATTAGTTATTTAATTATTGTCGAGTATCTTCTTTCCATTCTGAATCTTAATCAGATTAAAAATAACTAACTTAAACTTTTCATAAATCAGGTTGTAGAAGTAAATATATTTTCTTTCAGGACATTTGATATACTAGTAAAAAAAGTAGAATCCTTTTTTAAAATATACTGCAGTAATGTAGTGAAAATGCATATATAAATGTGTATACTTTCCAAATTTGTGATTCATGAAAGCATAATTATTTCTGAATATATTATACTATTCATATTTTTATATCTTTATATGATATGAGAAAAAATCTCATGTTTAAATTCTAAAATTCTGATATATTATTCCACATTAGTATATTAGTGATTTCAGTATTTTAAATAGCTGCTTTACTAATTTGTTATATGATTATATAAAAAATTAAAAAGCTGATGAGAGAAAATATTAATGGCTGAAATTCAAATACTTAATTAATTTCAAATGTTTAAATTATACTCTAACTGGTTTTAATTTAACATGAAATAATATTTTGTCTACAAAGATTATGTATTGTAAGGTGTTTTATAAATTTTATTTGTGTATGTAAAAATTTCACATATTTTCACTGGGTAAAAAATTCATAAGAGATAATTTATCATTTATTACAGATGACATAAAGATAAGTAAAGTTTACTCTCTATTCTCTAGGCCCATATTATATAATATTCATAACAACCAGATAACACAAAAATATGGGAAAGTGGCTTCAAAAGCTACAAGATTCTATCAAAATTTAAAGAAAGAAAATACACTCATCATCTTGAAGGAAGATGGCATTTAAGTCAGGTTTAAAATTCAGCACAATGAAAAGGACTGAGAGAGGGTATTAAAATAGAGAGGAGGGAAACCACATGGCATGTTCTAGGAATGATGAGCAAGTCAGATTGGCCGCATAATTTGACATATATTGAGAAAACAGTGTGAGAAAAGATAGGAATATATAGCTTATGAAGAAATTTGAATCATCAGATCAAAATTTAAATCATGATTGGCCATACTAGTAATTGTCAAGAATTCTGAGCAGGAAAATTCGAGGAAAATTTGTGATTTAAGGTTATTCATTTGACAAATATGAATAAAAGGAGTTGAAAGACAATTTTACTAGAAATAATGAAAAGAATTAACCAAAAGTCTATGTGAGAGGTAGGCATAGCCTAATGCAATAGCCTGGAAGAGAGAAACACTGAGAACTTAAACTAAAATGGCATTTACAAATGAAGACCTTCTCTCCACAGGAAAAAAAATATTTCACCTGCTATAGGCTTACAATTTTTTTTTTTTTGCTAAGAAGCAGCAGCAGAGCAGGGACTGTTTTATTTACCCTCTGCTGCCACGAGACACAGATAAATAGTTGAAAACACCCCAAAACAAGCAAGTGAACAAGTGAGGAAGGACAAGTGAAGAAGAAGCAACTTTACATTTTCCAAATTTTTTTCCTGTGTACTGACTTGGACAGGAAGTCAAAGTTCTAGGGATGATGGGGGTTAATGATGGGAGGATTCCTATTTCATAAATGACCATATGGAAGTATACCTCCTGAAAACCTACAAAAGGAGTGAAGTGTGATGTAAGAAACATTAGACAAATGCCAAATGAGGGCTTCTAAACAATATACTTCACTAGTACTTCAAAGCTGTCAAGGTCATAAAAAATAAGAAAAGCCTGATAAACTATCACAGCCAAGAGATATGACATGATGAAACATGACAACTGAATGTAATGTGGTATCTTGGATAAAATCTTGGAACAACAAAAGGGCATTATGTAAAAACTAATGAAACCTTAATCAATTATACAGCGAATTTATTAATGATGTGTCAATATTGACTAACTCATTTTGGCAAGTACACCATCATAATTAAGATACTAAATATGGGAGAAACCTGATGTGGAGTATATAGGAGCTGTCTGTTCTCTCTTCAAAATTTTTCTGTAAACCTAAAACTATTTTAAAAGTTTATTTAAAGTAATAGTTATGCAATAACCCTCTGGAAGGCAGACACAAGTCACAAAGTATATATGTGAGATAATTTATGGCATAAAGTAAAATAAGCATCTACTTTATGCAATTCTTTTTCATTAGTACAAAAATAATTTGAGAGACAGTTCTTTATGGTCTGGCATATTTCTGCACAACTTGTGAGTGAGATAATAACTTCCTTTTTGTTCTAGATTATCTTTTCGAGGGTATTAATACAAACAGGGCAGGGTAGGGGGAACCTGAGTTATCTTTTGGAGAGCAAGCTTCTTGTAGTACACTCGGCTCAAACGATCAGCCAGTATTTTTATATGGAAGTTTTGAGAAGGTTTCGTCATGATTTGCAAAAGAAGCAACCCTAATTTGGCAAACAGGTGACTGATATTTCCACCCTGACAACACTTCTGCCTGCGCTGTGCTAAGTGTTCAGCAGTTTTGGACAAAAACCAGCATGACTCCTGTCCTCATCTTCCTTATTCACCTGACCTCTCCCCGCCCCGAGCAACTTTGTTTGTTTCCCCAATGAAAAAGGTCATCAAAGGGAAATGTTTTGCCAATGTGGAAGAGGTGAAACAAAAAACAGCAGCAGAAGCACTAAAAGGCACCCAAATGGACAAGTTCAAAATTGTTTTGAGCAGTGGAAAAATAAAAACAACAACTCATTAGGTGTATTGTATCAAACACAGAGTACTTTCAAGATGATTGAAGTTTAAACATGTAGGAATACACAATTCTTTATAAATAAATTCTGGGTATTTTGGGGTTCCCCCAGTATAGTAAACTTTGTGTGTATCAGACATTTCTACAGTAAACAGCCTTAAAAGAGAATTAATGGCAGGTTAATTTACTGCCCATTACAGAAGATCTAGATTTCCTCAGCTCATGTTTCTTCTCCTGCAACATAACTCATTGTGTGTGAAATTGCTCAACAGAGTGTCCATGTTTCCCTGAGAGAAATGGGATTGACAGAAGAGGCACAAAAAAATGTTAATGCTCTGGCTATTGCTATTGCTGTGACTATTACATGGCTTTTCATCTGTGATCCAGATATTTTACATTTCCTACTAAAATCCGCAAAACTAGCCAAGTTGAACTGTTAGCCTGCATATAGAATAACATCTCAGATGCTTCACAATTCCTGATACAGGAGCTCACATTTCTTGACTGGTGTGACTTAGTAATTTGTGTGAACCAGTGTGTGTGAACCAGTAATTTGTGTGTTTCCCATTCTTTACTTCTCTAAAGGGAGGTTTTATTATAAATACCCATTGTTGTATATTGAATGTCACAACTAAATTGTTTGTCATACATTTTAAAGACATGGTATGCATATCCAGATATAAGAAAGAAGTGAATATCTTCAGATCTGATGGGGGGGCATCTCTCTCAGAGGAGTGCTCTCATGTGCATGGGAAGAATGCAGTAAGAAATATTCTGTGACCTTTTATACTACATTATTTGATTTTTTTTTTCCCTTGGAAAATAACTGTAAGGCCAATGAATATGTTTCTAGCACCTTTGGATCCAGTATGACTATGTAACAAGTAGATATAAAAAGACAAGATGTGTAATTTTCTGGACAATGTATCAAAATGTATATGAATCTTCTATGTGCTCTTCCCCATTCAGAGTGATACACTGTTAGAAGAACTAGGTCTGGCAGTTGCTGGCTTTGATAATAGAGAAGGGAGTCACAAGCAAAGGAATGCAGGCAGCCTTTAGAAGTTATAAACAGCGAGGAAACATTCTCAACTAGAATTTTTAAAAAGGATTACAGCACTGCAGTCAGTTTCATCTCAAATTTATGAATTAAAGGGAATCAAAATAATCAATTTTCATTGGGGAACCAAGTTTGTAGTAATTTGTTAGGGCAGTTATAAAAAATTAATACGAGAGTAATTCACACAGAGGTGGCATTTTAAGCCACAAGAAAGTAAAAGTCAGCAAGAAAAAGAAGATATAAAGAAGAAAGACAACATAACTGAAAGGAAGAAAAAGTGCCATCCACAGAACAATTTTTTGATAACACTTATATTTTGCATCAAGATGTAGAAAATAAACAGAGGAAGAGATATCAACTTTTAGGAACAGTGACCTTTGTTCAAAAATAGTGGGGAAATTGCTAAACTAGGAAGCTTTTTGCCATAATTTCATGGTATTTCAACCTGTCATGATGTTTTTTATTTGATATTAATGTCACACTCTCTTGAACACAGATTTTCTCTAGGTGCTGGGTAAATGCAGAATATAACAGGTGCCTGGTGGCTCTGGCCCACAACTTGTCCTGTGTGTGCTGCCTACCAGCTCCTAGGACATCCTTCCATTATCTGCTAGGCCCAAATGCACCATAGCTTGATCAAGGGAAGGAATTTGAACAAAGTAACTCCCTCCTCCTGCCTCAAGTCCACAACTTCAACCCAGGAAAGAAAGAAGATTTAGGAAACTGGATGGATAGGTTGGTGATGAGAGGTTCACACCTGAAAAGTCAACCTCCCAGCTCCCTGTAACAGATGAGGAGTCTCTTGTTTTTGAAGAGTGATTCTCAAAAGGTGCAACCGTGAACATCAGTACCCAACACTCAAGACAGATGGAGAATAGAGTATATATCTAAAAAGTGATATTCTACATCAACACAGAGGCTTGTGCTCTGATTATGGGGTAGCATCTAGCTATATATTCCTCTGAACAAGTTATAGCCTCCTTTTTACTATGTTTTTATAGTAACTGCAGAATTGAAAGGCTGATTTTTAAAATATTAGATCATAGGCCAGGTGCCATGCATGCCTATATTCCCGGTTACTAGGGAGGCTGAGGCAAGAGTATCACTTAAGTCCAGGAATTCAAGGTTGTAGTGTGCTATAATCTTACCTGCAATAGGCACTGCATTCCAGCCTGCACAGCACAGAAAGACTCTTTCTCTTAAAATAAATAAATACATTATTTTAATTTAATATAATATCAGACCATGTATTCATTGGCTAGTACAAATATTTAATAAAATTTATAACAGATCCTAGCTTAATATTAGTCATCAGGGAAGTCAGAATGATTGCTACTAATGTACTATTGATCAGAATCATAAACAAGAACAGGAGACAAGACAAAATTATAAAAACCAAAACGAAGGGAGAAAAAAACCTTTAGCTTTTAATGGATCTATATCTGAGCATAACTTTAGGGAGAACTGGAGCTATTTCTATGGTTATTAAAAGCAGGCAAAAGATCATTTGCTTAGCCATTCTAGGATTTAATAAAACCAAATGCCAATCTTTATGCATAGGTGTGTAGGTAAAATTACTAAGGGTTTAAACATTTTTCTAAAGACATACATACATGCAAATAACCAAATGACTGAGATTTTACTTAAATAACTCGATTTGTTTAAAGGTATATAAGAATGTCTGTCTTCTGGCTTTTTTTTTTTTTTTTTGAGTTGGAGTCTCACTCTGTCGCCCAGACTGGAGTGTAGTGGCATGCTCCCGGCCACCGCATCCTCAACCTGCTGGGCTCCGGCAATCCTTCCGCCTTAGCCTTCCAAGTAGCCGGAACTACAGGCGTGTGCTACCATGCGTGGCTAATTTTTGATTTATTGTGGAAACGAGGTATCACAAAGTTGCCCAGGTGGGTCTCGAACCCACGGACTGAGGCAATCTACTCACCTTGGCCTCCCAAAGTGCTGGAATTACAGGCTGAGCCACCGAGCCCGGCCTCTGGCATTTTTTTTAATGTCATGAAAGTGGCAGTCTTTGGTTACGATTGTTAGTTAAAGCATGTCAAAAAATAACCATTATTGACATTTATATCTGCATAAAACATAAATACTCATATAGATACTCTACGACTTATATTTTCTTAGAAATATGGAATCATAATTTGATCATTTTAGTTATATTACTTAACTAAGAGCTTCTAGTTACTTTACAAAATAGTTTTTTTCTGGAACATTTTTCCCTCAAAGACACATGATAATAAAGACAAGTTTTTTAGATAGTTATCTGAATGTTTAATAATCAAGAAATTGATTTACATTGTATTTAAGAGAATAACACATTTTTTAGATATCTAGATAAGTGTATTTTAATAATACTCTGGTAATTTTTGGTTAATATAAAGTGTATATTTTCAAAAGCTGATTTAAAGATTTCTGTGATATTAATTATAGTAGCAAATAGTTAATATTAAAGAATACAAACCAAGGTGGGGAAAGTGTCATGTTTTTTTAAAATATCAGTTAATTGGTTAAGTTATCTTTACATTAACTAAACAACTACAAAGTACCTTTTATCTGTCAGGATGGAGCTAATGACCATTTCACAAGAGAGTTCTCATTTAATATTAACAGAGTACATGACTTCTGTAATGAATATATTATAAGTAAGCCAATTGTTGCATGTTTATTTTTGAACTATTAGTTGTCATAATTTACTTCAGAATGCAAACTTAAAATGTAACTTGGGAAAACATTTATAGGAAGGCTGGGTTCAGATCACAGTTTTAAGACAGTGCTATATGACCTTAGGTAAGCTATTTAATCTCCACTGAAAAATCAACATGATATATCTTTTTAAGATTTAGGGCTCTGGAGTTATATGACCTATATTAATGACCTAGTTAATGAAAGATCAAAGTACTTTTTCAATGCCTCAGTTTTCTCATCAAAAAAAAGAAACAATATTATTACTTTTTCGTTATGGTATTTGTGAAGACAAAGTAAGTGGATACATGCAAAACATTTAAAACAGAATAACTTATTTGAATTCAATAAGTATTATAGATTATATTAACTGTTTTTCATCTATATGTCATATAATCTGATAAAATGAATGCATCACCATCAGGGGTATTTCAATAAAACAATTTTCTAAATAAAAGTTGTTGGTTTTTTGATCCATACATATGCCTCTTCCTAATGAAATGTATATATTAATACATTTGTGAATGTAATTTGAATGAGATTGAATACACTTCACAGTTACAGGGATCGGCCTACCATGAATAACTTCAGATGAGGAAAACATCCCATTCTCTTGAAAAAAGTGTTTGATTCACGAATGGGCCCTTGGCCAAATGTAAGCCAATGGGAAAGAGAGGCCAGTGGAAACCTCTGAATTATATGATAAAAACTTTCAATATTGAGATACCACTTAACTCCAGTCAGAATGGCAATTATCAATAACTCAAAAAATAACAGTTGCTGGAGAGGATGTGGCGAAAAGGGAACACTTCTACACTGTTGGTGGGAGTGTAACTAGTGCAACCTCTGTGGAAAGCAGTGTGGCAATTCCTAAAAGCTCTAAACACCAACCTCCAATATGATCCCATGATCCCCCTACTGGGAATATACACTGAAGAACTCAAATCACTTTATAAAAAAGATACCTGCACTTGTATGTTTATTGCAGCATTCTTCACAATAGCAAGAACCTGGAAGCAACCTTGCTGTCCATCAAAAGAGGACTGGATTAAAAAAATGTGGTACACATACACAAGGGAATACTACGCAGCCATAAAAAAGAACAAAATCATGAATTTCACAGCAACCTGGATGGAACTAGAGTCTATAATACTGAGTGACCTCTCACAGAAACAAAAAACTGAGTATCACATGTTCTCACTCATATAATAGACCTTGATCATCCAACGTATTACCACAAGAAAAT
>CAUYQG010102756.1:0-12726 GCA_963574415.1 Tarsius wallacei
TCTATGTTTCTTTTCTTTTTTTTTTTTTTTGAGTTGGAGTATCACTCCGTGGCCCAGACTGGAGCGCAGCGGCCGCTCCCGGCCACCGCAGCCTCGACCTGCTGGGCTCCGCGATCCTTCCGCCTCCGCCTTCGGAGTAGCCGGAACTACAGGCGCGCGCTACCACGCCCGGCTCATTTTTTTTTTTTTTTTTGATTTATTGTAGAGATGAGGTTTCGCCTGCCCAGGTGGGTCTCGAACTCGCGGGCTCAGGCAATCCACTCACCTCAGCCTCCCAAGGCGCGGGATTACAGGCTGAGCCACCGAGCCCGGCTTTGTATTTCTTTAATAGCTTCAGAGTTTATTGCTATGGGAGATGGCAATGTGACTACATCAAAAATTTTCCTCTCAGGTTAGCTTTGCTACAGAGATTTTCATTATTGCTTCTGTCTCCTGTAAGGTGAGGTGTCTGAACGTTTTAAAGGATCACCCAGGAAAATAACACTGAAAGGTAATTTACCTCAAATAAGTCTTTAATCCTATTAAGAATAGTCTTGATAGAGATGGCAGATTTTGTGATAGCAGTAAGCAAATAATTGTCAATCTGGGTGAAAATACTCCTATGCAAAGACAGTTAGATTTCTCCATTGAATCTAACATGTTTTTAACAAGAATTGTCCTTGCTGTGACATCTAAAAATTTTGTAGTTTATAGTGGATAGCCAGAATTGCTGTTTTTGTAGAATCCACTTTCACTGAGTATTGTGTAAAATTTCTAGTTGAGGCTGGGTGCAGGGGCTCATGCCTGTAATCCCAGCTACTTGGAAGGCTAAGGCAGAAGGATCACCTGAGCCCAGCAGGTAAAGGCTGTGGTAGCCCTAAGCATGCCGCTGCACTCCAGCCTAGGTAACAGACTGAGATTATGATGAAAAAAAAGGGGAGGGGGTGGTCAGGGAGGGCAAGGGAGGTGGGATTAACGGTAGTCAATATCTGTCTGGGGATGGGGGAGGATACCCCATCAACAAGGGTACTTGCACAATGCATATTTGTATACCTAATCCTTAACTGTACACCACAATTTTAAAATAAAAAAAAAAGTATTAAAAAAATTGCAGTTGGCACTGGGAGTTAGGTCAGTGAAGAATGCACAAGCTTGTTATAGTCTTCGAGTTTTTAAAAATGCTTTGGCCCAGGGAATATTATGATGTATACATTATATTCTTTGTTTTTATTGATTAGCATCCAGGGAAGAAGTTTATGGGAAAGTGCCTATGGGCATATTGCAATTTCTTTTTGCCTCAATAAGTGGAGCTTATATTGAAGGGAGAGAAATCATTATAATTAACAGGAAAAGAAACCAATAGTCCTAAAAGTGTACATTGTTGGCAAAGTTTACGTTTATCACCTCAAGTATTAGTAAGAACTATAATTTTGTGTTTGCAGCCACATTGTGTTTGTTGGTATTGGCTCTGAATTGCTGTGTTTTTAATTTAATTGCATGAATCAGGAGCTTCTGGTTGTGATATTGCAAGCATACTATCTCTGGGTATTTCCTAAGTGAGATATAATTGGTAGTGGCCCTTTGTTCTATTAGTTTGAAGACACTAGCTGATAATAAATAGTTCATCTTAGTTCAAGAAAAAAGTTGGCTCATAGGGTTTAGAAGGCACAGCTAGACATTTCTTAGGAAAAGAAGGAACACTGCAACAGAGTAGACAGTAAAGTCCGAAGCTGTCTGAACCTAGTAGGAGGAGGATATAATTGTCCTCTGGGTATCACTCAAATGGTGTCACCCAATCTAGGGGTGATTAGTTCCACCTCGTAGGTATTATTAAAATAAACTACAAAAATATAATATGTTTCACAGCCTATGAATTAAAAATAGGATATAAAAGAGAGTGGATGAACATTTATGTGCTCATCCATTTATAGTATTTGACTATATATCCATCAGTAGATCATCCTAGCCCTGATCCTTTATATTTTGTTGCTGACAAGTTATGAATCACGTGCCACACTGGAAGACACACACCAGTGTGTCTTTTTTGGGGAATAAGAGGAGCGATGCTGTTGGTTATTTAGGTTAGTTCATTCTACTAACATGATAGATGTTGGCACTGTCACTAGCACTCTTCTTCCTATCTGTACTGTTACTAGTAATGCCTATTCTAACTAAACAAGACTCTAAGATGCAACTTTTGACTCATAAATGCCTCCTGGAGTATGGTAGGAAGAACTCTAAAATGTATTCCAAGACCCATATTCTATATAACTTCCTTTCTTTGAGTATGGAAAAACCTGTGAATATGATGGGATCATTTTTTGATTATATTGTGTTATGATGACAAAAGTAATTTTGAAGATTCAGTTAAGGCCTTTAATCAGTTTTCTCTGAGTTAAAAGCAAATTTCTATAGGCCTCACCCAATCAGGCAATCCCTCTAAAGAGGGCTGGGCCCTCCCTGAAGTTAGAGAGATTCCTGTGTTGGATTTAAATAAGTGCATTCCCATGATGTGAATGTCCTAAGGAGGGAGACCAGAAATCAGTCTCTATGAGGTAAATGTGGTCTCCAACTTATAGCTTCCAATAAAACAAGGTCTTTAGTTATGCAACTACAAGGATTATGCCAACATCCATGCTAGTTTGGAAGAGGACCCAGAATTCTAGGAATGAATATAACCTAGCTGACACAGTTGATTGCCACCATGTAATACACCAAACAGTGTACCTCAAAAGACTGCCCAGACTTCTGATTCATGGTAACTTAGAGATCATGACTGAAGGTTGTTTTAAATCTCTATATTTGTGATAATTTGTTACATATCAATAGATAACTAATACAAGAAACAAAAGAAAAATAGCAAAGATGCTTCTACTCCTTAGGTCAAAAGAAAAAAAAAAGAAAAGAAACATAGAAAGAAAAATAAAGCTATTGTGTTTTATCAAAGTTATTTTTTAGTAGTCTGTTAACTTCCTCAAACAGTAGTCTAACATTTGTTCTCCTTCATGTTAATTCATAATTTATTGGTTAGTTCAAAGAGGATTTTACCAGTTGCTATAATAGTGTGTGGGATTCCAAATCAAACAAAAAGCAACCACCCTCTCCGCTAAAAAAGAAAAAAGATAAAAAGTATGGTCACTGCCCTGGAAAAGTCTCTTATATATTATAGAAAACAATAAATTACAGCATATTTGTACATTTATAATAAACAAGAGTACCAAGAATAACATTGTAATGTCTTTTATATACCTGCATTTGTACTGAATTCTGTTCTCACTAATATTATTTTTAGTGACTCTTTCTTTCTTTATATTAGTCTATTTTTCTCTTTGATAACCTAAAACTATGTTGAAGTTTAGGAGGATACATTTCACTTTTTAATCTCTTGGAATGCAAGGATAGATCTTAAATTATTCCCTCTACTTTGGAGTGGTAGTTAAGTTTATAGAAGTGAGATAATCAACTCCCTCTGGATTACAAAACTAGATAATTCCTAATGATTATTAAAACAAATTTACTAGACTTGTATTTCCAAAAAGAGGCAGAATTATAGATTTTTAAAAACTAACTGCCTCTTGATCTTTAATATATCTCATTTTTGGCATGTCCTGGGATAATTTGTACTGAAGCTTGATAAGAGACTAGGCCAATCAAATGTGTATTTGTTAAAAATGACAATGACTGGACGTACCAGAATAAAACATAACTAATCTGTAATGAATGTTTTCTCAATAATGTATTTTCTCTTTTTTAGTTTATTGGTCATGTGCATTTACTAGTTTACTATTTAATTGTTGCTTTTAAAGCCTAATGTAAGGTGGTCTTTATTAAAATAAATTTACATTGTTTTGTTGAAACCTAATTTTGACAAGGACAAAGCTATGCATTAGAACCTATTTTATTTTCCTCTCTGGATCTTTGAAATAATTAAATTTCCTAGGCCCCTGCAGTCAGGTTGTATGACTGATTTTTCATCAGGAGAATATGAGCAAGAATGGTGTACCTGACTTTCCAGACAAAACTGTATATCTTCCTGGGGAAACTTCTACATTATTTCTTCCCCCTTTGTGGTGACCAATGTAGTCATATATTGAAGATGATGGCGTCACAATATGGAAGAAGTTCATGTATTTAAATGAATGAATGTAAAAGAGCCCACAGTGACCATATTAAGCAGTATCACAAGAAACAATAAAATGATACTGCATTAAGCCACTGATAATTTGGGTTTATTTTACTGCAGCATAGTTTACCTTATTCTAGCAAAATAATTAATATAATTGTATTTGTCCTCAAAAGTAGCAATTGCAAATTTGATGGTGGTTATATTATGTTTGGCTAGCAATTTTTAAAAATTGACTTCATATGCAGAAAAAACTATTTAGTCATTAATACCTTATTTTACACCCTTTCTTTATTAATTTATTTATCTGATTGGCAGACCACTGCTATAAAATAAGTCTTACTTAGTGTTATCTAATGCAAAGGAATGCTAGCTTTTATTTTATTTTTAGTCTGAGCTATAAGGAAACTTTCTGCATATGTGAATTAGTATATGCTTCTAAAAGACGCATATACAAAAGTTGAAAACATTTAAAAATCTCTAATCTTCAAAAGATACTGCACATAATTTAAGAAAAAATATAAAAAATATGACCTTAAATATTAAACTATTCCATCTAGGCTGCAAACTAGATTTAAAAGTTAGTACTAAATATGCAAAGTACTTTACAAAATTTTGTGACTATTAACAAAAATGATAGATAGATGACCCTAGACCATCTTGTAATATTTATAAGTACGGGGTTAAGGTTGCTTAGAATCAAAACTATTTTTCCTGAACATATAAACTAAAGTTTATGGGATTTAATTAGAGTGGGCTATGATCCCAGGCAGGATTCCACTACTAGATTCAAGAACATCGCGATGCTATGCAAATATTCAGCTTGCCCAAGCAATGCTGAAAGGTCATCACAAAATCTTTTTTAAAGTATTTAAAATTTTATTTTTATAGATAAATGTTATAAACATGGGATGAATCAGAGGCAGTATACCATACAAAACCAGTGCTCATGGAAAAATTCCAGTTTTTTGTTTTTTTTTTTCCTTACTCCCAGGCCAACATCTGATTATTTCTTTGCCTTTATTTCCCAGAATTTTTTTGGGAAATATATTTCCTCCTCACTTTATTAATTGGCTCCTTGATTTTAAGTACTTTTATAATAACTATTGCAATGAAGCAGATAAAGAGTACTCCAAATCAACACTGGATGAGTGAAAAATCTTGTAGATTTCTTAGAGTCTTTGCTTCAAATTGGTAATATTGCAGTTATTTCTTAAATAATCCTAAAATAAATTAATATGCACACTTCTGAGAATTACCTGCTCAGATGAGACTATTAAATAAAACGCAGTCTGGGCGCAGTGGTTTATGCCTGTAATTCCAGCACTATGGAAGGCAGAGGTGAGAGGATTGCTTGAGCCCAGAAGTTCAAGACCAGTCTGAACAACATAGCAAGACCTCATTTTGACAAAAATTAGTCAGGCATGGTGGCATGAGCCACCATGGGTAGTCCCAGTTACTTGGGAGACTGACATAGAAGGATTGCCTGAGCCCAGGAGGTCGAGGCTTCAGTAGGCCATGAGTGGGCCACTGCACTCCAGCGTGGGAAACACAATGAAACTCCAACTCAAAAATACATACATACATACATACATACAGTAAAAATAATAAAATAAAAAGCAGCTAAATAATGCTAAATTTCATAGATTCTAATTTCCTGGCATAAGCGTTTCCTTAAATATGCCTCAAGTACATGCTGTCTACTGTTCACACTTTATGTTAACCATTCTACCCTTCTTCTGACAAGTTGTCTCTTATGTACAGAGCACAATGATTCCTCTCCATTGCTTCTGACTCTCTTATACTAATTGCTTCAGTAATTTTATTCCTAATTTCTGGAGATATTCCAAAGCTCTTCTCTAGAAACAAACCAACAAAAACAACAACAAAAACTTATATTAGAGCAAACACATAGACATGAAGTCCATAGATATGAAGGTCTGTATCTATCTAGTCCCTCAACATTATTCCACTGTGCTTTCAAACTGCTTCATAGGAACCAGCAATAGTTAATAATTTATTTATTGACTCATTCTACAAATATTTATTGAGTAGGTCAAGGTCTTAAGCAGGAAAGAGACCCACAAAAATGAATCCTAGCACTTTAGGCTGTTTTTCTCATGTTAAAATAAATAATGATGTAAAAATCTTGTAATGCTTTAATATAATAGGAAAAAATTAGTCCAAGCTGATATAAATAGATAAACGAATAATGTGAAAGTTTCATGAGGAACAGAATATTTACATAGTTTCAAAGTCCCTCCCTGAAAATTAATTGTTAATCATAAAAGCTGCTTCTGATAACTCCTTTTTAACTGAGTTTCTGATAACTACAAAGCAAAACAACTGCTGCATGGGAGTTTGCAATTAAAAAAAATGTATGGCATCGTTTCACACTGTGGTCTTTTCTGCCTCAATGCAGATGTCAGTCTGCCAATTTAGGAAGGCTAAAACTTGGGGAAAATGTTCTCAGTCCTAGAAGCTTAGAGAAACAGATAATTCTTTTAGAGTTTGGAGCCATGACATCTGAAGTGTAGGAAAGAAGATCTACATTAAGAAAGAACCAGAGAAAAACAGTGCCAAAATGTGTGAACAAACACTGCTGAGATTTCTGACTGACCTCTAAATTACACGTGTTCAAGGCATACTCTAAGTCGAGCTAAATCTAAGAAACCTGAAAAAAAATTC
This sequence comes from Tarsius wallacei, assembly GCA_963574415.1. Lineage (NCBI taxonomy): Eukaryota > Metazoa > Chordata > Mammalia > Primates > Tarsiidae > Tarsius > Tarsius wallacei. The sequence continues at coordinate 6,791 of CAUYQG010102756.1, forward strand.
ATGTGGTATCTGCCACAGGGAGACATACATTGAATTTTGAGTCAGGCCAATCCAACTGTAGGTTAAAACAAACAAAAAATGCTCTTCTGAGGAAGATAAAAAAAAACCTAGTCTTTACAGCATATTATCAGGATATCATACACATATTAAGACATACAAATAAGCAGGAAACTGTGACTCAAATGCACAAAAACACAATTGACAGAGGAAGACCTAAGATAGCATAGGTAGTGGAATTTCCAGGCAAAAATTTTTAAGAAACAACTATAACTTCTCAATGAAATAAAATTAAATACTTGTGGTGAATGAACAAATAGGAAATCACAGCAAAGAAGTAGAATCTTTTTTTTCCTTCTTTTTTTTAAATTTTAAAGATGTGGGGTACAATTCAGGATTAGGAATATAAATGCTCATTATGCAGGTAACCTTGTTGATGAGGTGTTCCCCTCCCTCCCCTGGCGGTTTCCCTCAACTGCCAATCCTACTCCCTCTCCCCTGGCAGTTTCCTACTACTGCCAATCCCTTTCTTACAGTATTATGATAATTGTTCAAGATCCACTTATGAGAGAGAAAATACAGTGATCTGTTCTTTGCTTCTATAATAGAGCACTGAGTATGATAGACTGAATCCATCCACGTTGCTGCAAGGTCCATTTGTTTGTCCTTCTTTATGGCTGCATAACAATCCATTGTGTATACGTACCACATTCTTTCTATACAGTCCAGCTTCGATGGGCAGCATGGTTGGTACCATGTTTTTGTTTTTGTGAATAGAACAGCAACAAACATGCATGTGCAGATATTTTTTTGGTAGAATGATTTGAGTTGCTCCAGGTATATTCCCAATAGGGAAATTGCCGGGTCATATGGAAGGTCAATTTCTAGTTTGTTCAGGAATTGCCACACTGTCTTCTAAAGAGGTTGCACTAGTTTGCATTTCCACCAGCAATGTAGAAGCAATGTTGGCTTCCACACCCAAGCCAACATCTGTTGTTGTTTGTTTTATGAATGATGGCTATTCTTACTGGGGGTAGATGGTATCTCAATGTGGTTTTTATTTGCATTTCTCTGATGATTAGTGAGACTGAGCACTTTTTCATGTGTCTGTTGGCTGCCCAAATATCTTATTTTGAGAAGTGTCTATTCATGCTTTTTGCCCACTATTTATCGGGGCTGTTTGTTTTTTTCCTTTCAGAGCATTCGAGTTCCTTGCAGATCCTAGATGTTAGGCCTTTGTCAGATATACAGTTGGCAAATATTTTTTCCATTCCGTGGGCTGTCTACCCACTCTTGATTGTTACTTTTGCTTTGCAGAAGCTTGTCAATTTGATGAGGTCCCACTTGTCTATCTTATTTCTTATGGTATGGGCACTTGGGATTTTGATCAGGAATTGGTTGCCAGTTCCAATTTCCATAAGGGTGTTTCCTGCATTTTCTCAGGTTCTTATAGTTTGAAATTTTACATTTAGGTCTTTCATTCATTTAGAGTTAATTTTTGTGTATGGTGATAGGTAGGGGTCCTGTTTCCACCTTCTGCATGTGATCACCCAGTTTTCCCAGCGCCATCTACTGAATAGTTTCTCCTCTCCCCAGTGGTTATTGTTGGAGCCTAGGTCAAAGATGAGTTGGTTGAGAAATTGAGGTTTTGCTTCCAGGATCTCTATCCTGTTCCATTGGTCTATATGCCTGTTCTTGTACCAATACCTTGTTGTTTTGATTACTGTAACCTTATAGTAAAGTTTGAAGTCTGGAAGTGTGATACCTCCTGTTTTGCTTCTTTGCTAAGGATTGTTTTGGCTATTTGTGGTGGTTTATGTTTCCATATGAATTTCTGTATTGTCATTTCCAGGTCTGAGAAGAATGATGTTGGTAATTGAATGGGTATTAAGTTGAATCTATAGATTGCCTTTGGTAGGATGGACATCTTAACAATGTTGATTCTTCCTATCCATGTGCATGGAATGTTATTCCATTTGTTTTTGTCTTCTTGGACATCTTTGAGTACTATTTTGTACTTCTCATTGTAAAGGTCTTTCACTTCCCTGGTTAGAAAGATGCCAAGGTATTTTACTTTTTTTGTGGCTATTGTGAATGGGATGGTGCTTTTTATTTAGTTCTCTGCCTGCTTGTTGTTGGTATGTAAGAATGCAACTGTCTTTTGCACATTTATTTTGTACCCCAAGACTTTACCAAAGTCCTTTATCAGTGAAAGCCGGTTTTTGACAGATTTTCTTGGGTTTTCGAGGTATAGGATCATATCATCAGCAAAGAGGGATAACTTGTACCTCACATTTGAATAAAGTAGTTGTCAAAAATTTCGGGGACAACTCTTTGGGTGGTATGTTCAACAGAAAGGACTCCAAAGAAGCTAGGGTATGGTTGCCTAGCATACTAAAGGATCATGAACAAATTAAAGACAGATCAGAAATAGCACTCCCAGCAACTTACAGAGTGGATGGATAAAGCTAACCCAAGACATATGTTATCAGAGATCATTCAACTTAGGTACAGAGAAGGAAGTTTCAGGTACAAAGACTAAACTAGCTCTCAAATATTAAAAATAAATAAATAAATAAATAAACCAGAAAACGTTAATAGCCTGTCAAATTAAAGCTCAACATTAATTCAACTAATATATGTTGACCACCTACTGTGTGCCAGACTGGGGATATAGCAGTAATCAATAAGCTTCCTCCTAGAGCTTATCACTATCACCATCTACTTGTGATAACACTTTCGTTCATGGGGTTGCCAAAAGGAAGTTCCTTTAAGACTGTGCAAGAGCTAATTGATCCCAAGGTTCTATTGACTGTGAAGTTATTCATAAAAGAGTAACACTTCAAGATAGGTAGAAAAAGAAAAATAACATTGTCTTTGTTTGTTTTGTGGTGCTATAACAGAATACCTAAGACTGGGTAATTTATAATGAATAGAAATGTATTCACCCACGATTCTGGAGGCTGGGAAGTCCAAGGTCAAGGGGCTGACATCTGGTGAGGGCCTTCTTGCTATGCCATCTCATAGCAGAAGGCAGAAGGGCGACAGACAGAAAGGGTGAGGGGAAGGGCAAGCAGGGGTGGGGGAAACTCATTCTTTTATAAGGAATCCACTCCCATAGTAACATCATTAATTCATTCATGAGAGTGGAAAGTGGTGACCCTGCAACTCAGACACCTGAGGGGACTCATTGACTTTTGTTTATTAAAGTCAAAAAATGACCTTTGGGTTTTTGTTTTTGTTTCTTGTCCAGAACTATAAACATTGTTTTTCTTATGGTATTGGAAAAGCAGGAGATTTAAATCAACCATATGAGATTATCAACATTTCTAATAATAACCATATATTTTGGCCCATGAGCCATTCTGGAATGTACGTGTTTCGTGTGAAGATTGTGGATCCAAACTATAGGTGAATATAAGTGTTTTATTATAATAGCTTTGGCGTTCATTTCTCAAAATTAAGTTTTTATTATTTTTATTTAATTTGATGCCACCTAGACATCCAATTATTGTTATTCTTGTTGTTTACATATTTGTTTTTTCATTTTATAGCAATCACACTAAATATTCTATGGGGGTGGGAGATTTTATGTTAAATTTCAGTTAACCAATTTGCAATCATATTCTGAGTACTTTGCTATGTTTGACTGCCATGATAGATCCAAATATAAGCACAATCTCAGCCTTCAAGGTGCTTATAATTAAACTGCTTGGGGATGGGGGGGGACATACAAACCAAGAAAGGTTAAATCAGAGCAAATACATGAGATACTTTTCAAATCTAATAATTTGTATTACTGATAGGCACAATAGTAATTCAGAGATGGGAAAGATTAATGGTATTTTATGTGGAAGAACACTTTCAGGAGAATATGGAACATTAGTAGAATTTACATTGCCAGAGGATTAGGACACTTTAGGTGAAAGAAATCACACTAAAAATGGAACAAAGCTTTCTGTTAGCATACTGTCTACTGCTTGCAGAGTCATGAAGGAAGGTGAAGAGCAGCCCAAGTGAGGAAGGTAGGAAACAAGGAGGGAGACAAATTTAAGAGAATTCATAATGTTTAAGTAAATTTCAACCCATATCCTAGAGAGCCTTTAGTATCTTCAACAGGGAAATGGTGTGACGAAAGCATGGTTCTAGGAAAAGTAACCTGAGAATAGCATAAAGAATGGTATAGAAGGAAAATAAACTCTATATAGATAATGAGAAGAATGAAGTTAAAAGGCAAGAGGTCAAAGGAAGGCCTAGTGACAATAAAAATGAAAAGAAAGAAAAAAAGTCTAATGAATATATGTCAGGAGATTAGAGATTATATCAATTCCATGTGGCAAATAAAGTAAAAGAGGGAATCAAGTTTTCTAGACCAGGTGACTAAAATAATGGTATTTCCTTTGAGCATGATAGGTTATGGGTGGTTTTTCTTTGGGTCAGGTATCGAGATAAAAAGTTCTGACTTGGAACTTGAGGGGACAATGGGATATCTGTGTGAAGATATTTTACAGTTACAAATTCGGATTTGGGCCTGGAGTTGGAGGGAAAGCTGATGATAAAAAGTTAAAAATACAAATGTGGGAGTCTTCTGTAGTGATTATATGAGCAGACATAAGTTAACTGATTGATTATAAAGTGAGATAAGAAGAGCTTTGGGAAATACCCATGGTTAAGGAATTGATAAGAAAAGGAACAGAGCAACAAACTCTTCAAATAAAAGAAAAAGTAAAGAGAAAAAATTGAAAGTTAATAGAAAAACACGGTAAGACGGGATATTTAAATATGATTCTCTCTATCTTAAAGTTAAGCAGAGTCCCAAAACGGATATCCCTCAGATCCTAAAATCATGATCATCAATGCAGGACTTGAAAAGAGGATGTCTCAAAAGTGGTTCCTTACCCTATTCAAAGAAGGCTGGGAGTTCATAAGAATGGCTAATAGTGAGGATTTCTCCAAAGAGAACTTTCCAAATGCCGTGTATTTCTCCTCCCTATCCATGGAGACTAGAATGCTCCCCACAAGTAAGGGGGCTTCAGAGGGCTACTCAGGGAAACTGATATGGTTTTCCTGGTTTGGGGGTGAGGGAGCAAGGACTATTCCTAACTCTCATCTAGAAAGTTCGAAGGTAAGAGGCAGCTGGCAGGTATACTGAAAATGGGAGGCTAACAACGATGTGGGAGGCAGAAATGGGGCTCACACCAATGGTGGCAGAAATGTGTGCACTTTCAAATGGGTTCAAGTATGAACCTCGTGAAGGGAAACTAGACTTGTGTCACCATGAAAGGGACCATCCTTTTGTGGGTGAGGTAACCCCAAAAGAGAGAGAATGTGTGAGAAAAACTGTAGGAATCCAGGAACTGAGGGGTGATTGGTAAATGACCCGACAGAGAAAGTATCACCTGAATCCTGAAATGTCAAATGAAATCTCATAGTTACAAGACGGAAGTGTTTAAAGAATCCACTTTGTGTGTTAGACGTTGAAATGCTGGTTCTCTCCCTTCAAGAGAAAAAGCTAGTGTCTGGGTATTTCACATGAAGACTCTCCGCCAAGAAAATACCCACATAAAATTTTGATCTTCTCTTCCTGCATGTGACCAACCCCAGAAGGGTTAGAAATAGCAAACGAGAGAGGAAGTTTAGTGATAAACAGAAAATGAATGATCATACCATGCTTTTCAGTGCTACCTCTTGAGCATGATTCCGGTCCAAGCTTGGGGAAGGAAGAAGTTTTTTGGTTTTTTGTTTGTTTGTTTGTTTGTTTTTGAGTTGGAGTCTCACTCTGTCGCCCAGACTGGAGTGCAGTGGCCGCTCCCGGCCACCGCAGCCTCGACCTGCTGGGCTCCGGCAATCCTTCCACCTCAGCCTTCCAAGTAGCTGGAACTACAGGCGCACGCTACCACGCCCAGCTAATTTTTGATTTATTGTAGAGATGAGGTCTC
>CAUYQG010102758.1:0-25053 GCA_963574415.1 Tarsius wallacei
GCGTCGGCGCCCACGGCAACACGGCCCGGGTTCCCGGGGCGGCGGCGGCGCTCCTCGGGTGGGCTGCGTCCGCCGCGCTGGCAGGCCCTGGGTCGCCTCAGCGGCGGCGCCCCGGGCCGCCGGCGGCAGCCCCGGGCTGCCAGCAGGGGCGGCAGCCGCTTTTACCTCAGGCCCGCTGTAATGCCTCTGCGGTGTCCGTGGACAAGTTCCGTGTGGGGAGCAGGCCCCCTGGGAGAGATCTGGAGTCTTTCTGTGTCCTCTTCTGCTGAGGTCTCACAGACCACGCTGCCCGGTCGCCATCTTGGCCCCGGCTTTTCAAGAGACTTTTTAAAGTAAAACATCTTCAGATTTAAATTCTATGAATTAAGCACCTAACAGGGAAACACATCGATTGAGTACTTTCTTATGCTCAAAGTGAGAATTCTTAATATCTCTCATATATATCATTTTCATTTATATGCGTGATATATTATTATATTTTATTTTTCAGAATAGAAAACTGTGATTGAAAGGTTATGTGATCAGCAGAGCTAGAATCTGAAATAAGGATTACCTTGCCTTAAAACTCATGCTCTTTCCAACACTCTATGCTGTAAAGCAAAGTCAGCAAACTATGGTCCTGTGGCCTGCCGCCTGTCTTTGTAAATAAAGTTGTATTAAAACACAGCTATTTTTTTAATGCATTGTCTATGGCAGCTTTTGCAATACAATGAGAGATGAGTAACTGCAACAGAGACTATATGCCCCACAAAGACTAAAATATCTAGTATCCTACCCTTTACAGAAATTGTTGACTTCTGCTGAAAAGACTTGTAACATATTCTAGAATACACAATGAATGAACATTATTCCTACTTTCCAGCAACTCAAATTTTAGTTGAAGAGACCAACAACCTAAGAAGTTCTGTAATGAATTCTACCTCAACATTTTGATCTTCAAAAGAAGGGAATATCTTTTAATTTTTTTAATTAAATGACTTAAGCTCGTATTACTTTGGCAGTAGTATTTTTTTTTTTCACTTCTAGGATTCCCTCTCCTTTTATGAAAATTTCAACGCTCCCATAGCCTCCACAGTAACACGTCAATCCTAGACACAACTACTTGGTTAAAAGAAAGTTAGGATGGTTGCTCACTGTGCTTCACTGTCCATAATAGTTGCACTTTTTTTTTAAGAGGCAGAAACTCGCTCTGTTGCCCAGGTTGGAGTGCAGTGGTATAATGGGAGCTTACTGCAGTCTCAACTTCCTGGGCTCATGTGATCCTCCTGGCTCAGTCTCCCAAGTAGCTTGGACCTACAGGTGTGTGCAACCATACCTTGCTAATTTTTTACTTGTTTTCTGTTTTTTGTTTTTTTGTAGAGATGAGTCTTCACTATGTTGCCCAGGCTGGTCTTGCACTGCTGGCCTTCAAACAATCAGCTTCCCAAAGTGCTGGGATTACAGCCATGAGTCACTATGCCTGATAGCTGCAATCTTATGATGTAACTCCTGAAATGCAGTTGTCTGGCTCAGGATTTGAAAAATGTATGTTCCTCCATGAAACCTGGTGACTTCTTATCCATTGACCTAGAGTCATCTGAGTTGAGGATCTTCCCTTGCATTAGCCTTAATCCCTCCAAAACAAGACCCCTTAGTTTCCTTGAGTCTTAACACAATCTAAAGATGATCATGCTGGATCATCTGGCTCCAAGGCCACGTGTCACAGTGTAAGGCCAGGGGCAGGGGCCACTTGGTTTCTCAGTCTGAGGTGTTATCAATGCAGACCTCTAACTTAGATGCTCTGCTCCACTAGGCCCTGCTCCCAGTGAGATTTGACGGAGTATCTTTCGAGATTTCTCCATGAGAACTGAAGTATCCTGATTTCCATTTTCTGGTCTTGCCTGCAGAAAGCTAACTTTTTCCTCCAGTAATGTTTCTGAATTTTTTTGATTTGACCAGATTCCAGGGCTTCTCAGTCAATTCATTAGCATATCCCCTCTTATTATGCCATTTGATGGGAGCAGTTTTTAACTGGTCAGATACTTTGTGTTTAACAGGGATGCCCAAATTTAGCATGTTATTTGATACCTTTTTTGAAATTCTTGTCTTCAGATGCAGACATCACACATATCATCACCATTAAAGAGAGCAGAGATGTAGCTGCTGTAAAACTTCTTCAATTTCTCTTTTTCTTTTGGATTTACACCAGGAATGATTTCCCAGACCTCCAATTCCCCCTCACATCTTAAAGCAGAGACCCATGGATAATTTCATTCCTACTCAAACATGGAGCATATAACAATTTTGAGACATGAACAATGAACACTACATTCTGATTTTTATTCTTACTTAGTAGTTTTCATATGGTATAGTGCCCTTGGAAAAATATCATTTGGTTAAATATTTCACTTGAAGGTTTCTTTGAAAGTCATAAGGTACAGTCCAGAACATTTACAGTCCAGCTAACTAGTACACTATATGTAGTAGTTGACCCTCAAAATCTTTTCATGATCAGAGTGGGAGCCAACAGAAAGCTGATATATTGAGAAGCATTTGTCTCAATTTGCTTTGGATTTCTGTTTGGCTTCTAGTCACTGAGTCTCTGGAAGGCTAAGATTCTGCATATTGTTGCAAATGCATACCCAAAGTTCCAGCTCTGAGGTTGAAAAGACAAGAAGACTTTCCATACTTAACCAGGGGTCTTCTGCTTTGTGTTATTTCCACATCAATTCTCCATGTAAGAAAGTTTTCCTGCTGGGTGTTTTGAGACCCAGTCTTATAGTTGGAAATGATGTTCCCAAATCTCATGGTAAACCACTGAACACAATTAAAAATTTTGCATTATTTGTTGGTTCTTTTTATCCTTATGAACAACATAATCAGGGAATTTTCTTTGGGCCCTGAAGTGATTTTTCTGTGCCACCTCCCCTGCCTGGGTGAGGAACAGTTGGAGAGGGAGTGAGAAGGCTACAGCCCTGATTGAGACTTGATTGAGTGAGTTTAGATCCTGAACTGATTGATAATTAAACCAAAGAGACCATTTAAACTTGAAGGGACTGCGTCGCCTTCAATGGAAAGTCCAGAATAACTGCTTAGAAGGGCTAGAGATAGATATTATATTAGAAGGGAGTAGGAGGGAGCCTGATTTTTATAGAACTTGTTGTGGTTCCATTTAAGGGTCAAGATTAAGAAATGTTCAACATCAGTAAAAATGCTAGCTCCAAAGCCAAGACTGCATAGTAAACATTACTAGTGCTTATGAAAATGTCTATTATCCTCTCCTTTGGGACACATCTTTCTGTAAAATTTTGTGTGTGGTCATTCAACTTGCTTTGAACAATGAAATACAAGTGGGAATGATGTATATCACTTCTGTGTGGAAGCATTTATGGGATGTAGCACAATTCTCCTTGCTTTCTTCCTTGACCATGGGAAATAGTGAAGACTTATGTTAAGATGGTGATGTAATAAGATGATAAAGATTTTATCACCTTGGTTGTAAATGAATACAACAGTTACACACTGGACATGTATCTGGAGTGGAAAATAAACCTTAGTTGAGACCATAGGCTTATTTGTTACCACAGTTAGCATATCCTGATGGATGAAGGTATTTAGTTACAGAAAAATAGTTATATTCCTACACATCTAATTTTATGTTTGTAAATTTCAAACCTGCTACACAGACATTTATCTTATATGGATTCAACTGTAACTGCTCAGCAAGGAAAATACTAACAGGCTGATGTGTCCTGTTATCTGTTGAGGAACACACTGTGATATAAACGTGCTATTAGCTGTGTAAGAATCTTGCACACCGAGGGACTCTAGCCCTAAAATACATATATTATTTTATACAAGGAGGGAGAAATGAAGCCTGATGCCCAAACACAAACCAATTACTTCTTCTGAAGTTTTACTAATAAAACACCAAGCTCTTCCCATGTTGAAGCCAAATACAGGCTTGCCACTGGTTCCTCAAGCTATAGCAAGGCAACATACTTTGTGGGTGGCATATCGGATCTCACTATCAAGCATACTTCTGCTGGTTCAGACTTCCTAAACCTGCTATAGTTCAACCTATAGGCACTCAGACCTGTTGTTTGAATCTAAGCAAAGAGTTGGTGGGGTCAAGAAATGCTGTATAAGGAGCCCCACTAACCAGGCCACCTGAATACCTGAGCACCTGCCCACACATGACACTTGAAGATCCCCAAAAGGTTCAGGGGTTGGGACACTGGACTCTGCTCTTGTCCCAGAGCTGTCCTTTTCTTGTCAGTGTTCCCAGGGCAAACTGAGGGTTCAAGGTCATGACTAAGGGTTTTGGAACAATAGAATACACAAAACCTCTTAAAAACCCCTGAATCCTATAAAGTTTTAAATTTACTTTAATAGGGCCACTTGGTGATAGTGATGTTCTTTGGGGCCACCATGCATTCATTTCTTTGGGGCCATATCATCCATTTTTGTCTGTGATACCCTATGCTCCACAAACATAACTGAAGCCAGTAGAATTGACTGGTATGACAAGGGGGATTTCAGAGCTCTTTCTCCTAAGCAGTACAGTAGAAAGGTAGTTTCAATATCCTTCCAAGTACAATTATATTATCCAGATATAAGATAGCAAAATATTACATAAGATGCTAGCATTCCAAGCTAGTTTATGTCCCCAATGACCTTTTTTTGATTAACACCAGAAAAAGAGACAGAGCTCCCTCATATTTTAGGGTATTCTTTCAAATTGTTTGAACTTGAAAGGAAAGAAAGGTGTTGTCTTTCTTTGTCCTTTTTGCCATAGCCATTTGTTGATATACGCTTCTCAAATTCATCACCGAAATTACTACCCCTTAGCAGAAAGTTCAGGATATTTTATTTATGTAAAGTATCAAATTGAGTTTGGTAATCTAAGCAGGTCTGGGTTCTACTATTTTTTTCCTAGCTCCAAGGCATTTGGGCAATGGAACAACAAAATGATACTGTTATTCAGTAGATTCTAAGGAGGTCTCTTAAATGATCGCTCTCAGAAACACTGCAATATTCTTAGTTCTTGTGGCCCTATTTGATGCCACTTGCCCTGGATGCACACTTCTATTTCCCCCCATTTTCTCATGTGAAACTTACAGAGACAGCATTTGACTCCTCTCCCTCATGTTTTCTGTAGTCTCTGCACACAGGTGGTGAATAGAATAATCACCCTAAAACTCTGGCTCTGGGTAAGTGTTTTAAATTTTTCAAATGAGTTTCTAGCAATGTGGACATCGTTTCCTATCTTCTGGATCAAGTTATGCATCTTTGTACTCCACTTCAAGATATTCCATCCTCAAAATCAGACAATGAATAGAGGATAACACATTCCAACATATTAAATTTTTGTAATGAGAATGACTCTTAAGTTTTTCTTCTAAAATGTATCTGAGAGTAAGAGATAAGCTCATAAAAGAGTAGAAAGGACCTAGTATTCACAAATTTATCATCTCTGGGTGCTAGAAATAGAGCTGAGTGTTTTACTTATTCCTCTTGAGGTGATTAGTAACTACTATGTTTCTTGGTTAGTGTCTGTAACAGAACCCACAGGTTATGATGTCCTAGAAAACTGTGGGAGGTAGATTTTGAAAACTAGAGTGGCAGTCCCTTTATGTTCTTGGGCAGGAAATTTGGGGGTGCTTCCCCTAATTCAGATCAATCAATTCATGTCAACAATAATTCCCTCTTTCCCAACCCAAATACTCGGGATGTATTTAGCTCAGGACAGCTCTTTCTTCTTCTCTGCTTGTTTGTGTATTTCTAGTGCACAAGGTGAAGCTATACAACCACACTATTATTTAAAATAAAAAAAAATCAGAAAACTCAAGTGGGTGGTGTTATCATCAAAATATTTCTCATCAGATACTAGATATTTGCTTCAGTTATGATTTCAGAGCTCAGAGTAGTAGTTGGGTCATGGATCTCCTCTTGAGAACTGCCTCTAGAGTTCATATGTCATCTTGCGATATTCTCTGTACCTGCAAATTGTCAGTTGAAGGAGTCACACAGCAAACAGCCAAAAGTTAAATAGACTCTATTACTATAAGTTAAAAGGATGATATAAAGTCCCATCTGAAGGACAGGACAGAGGATGGCTAGGATGGATGTTTGAGGTTGGAGTTCAGCATCTCCATATACTGAGTATGCTGGTTAGGGAAGGAGGGCTAAAGTCACATGACACCTGGAAATCTATTGTATTAGTCTGGGTCCTCTGAGGAGCAGATGCCAAGCTTAACTTAAATGTATAAGGCTTTTTATGAAGAGAAATGCACATGTGAGAAAAATGAGGAAGGGGCTGGGAGGCTGGGACAGTCATTAGTTCTTGATGCTAGTCTGATCCTGCGCGAGGGAGAGAAGAGGGAGTTGGGTGGAAGCTTTCTAGATGTCCATGTAGACTAAGGAGGTTTGGTGTAGTCATTGGTAGTCCTCGAGCCATCAGAGGAGCCCAATTCATCCAGGAATGATATTCCTGGTTGGCCAGGAACAGTCTATGGCTGAAGCTTGACTTCCACGCAGAGCACAGCAGTTGAAGCCCTTGGTTGTCTGCAAAGTGCATTTCCATTAATGCTGAAATAATTAAGATGAACTCTGAGATAAAGGAATACAGCCCAAAATATTGATGTCTAAGGTCTAGGTCATGAAACCAAAATGTTCACTGGCTCACTGATGGAGTGGGAAGTGGGAGATCCCAAGCATGGGGTGTGGCTTGGGATCCCTGCAGCCAGCCACCCACCATCTGAGCCCACCTCCTGGCTCCCACAGGAACTCTGAAAGTTTCTGATACATGCTCAAGCTGTACACAGTTGGTTTTGATTGTGAAAAATGACACGTGATCCTCCAATGAGGCTTTTTTTCTGGTGTGACTAGCAAACTGGCTTGAAGGATAATGTTTCAGTTGCTGAAACAGTTTGATCAATGGCAGCATCATTGGAATAACTTTATTTTCCCAAAGGCACTACTTTGAAAGAAATAGTGCTCATTTGGACTCATAAGTTTTATTGACTTTGTTCCAAATTATTACTTCTTATTACTTAATTAGCATTTCTTTACTTTTTAGAAATGGTTCACAACTGGTTTTATTTCTCCACTCATTTTGCATCTACTCCTGTCAATAGCATCTTTTACTGCTTCCGATGATTCTCAGGAGGTGGCTCAGGAAGCAGGCAAAAGCAACACCCCTTTCTCCCATCCCAGCACCAAGGAGAGACCTGATGTTAGCAATTAGGAAATCTGAGAAGACAAGCACACTTAATTCCTCCTCAGAGCAGAATGGTGCCAATAGAAAGGAAATTTCCTTGGTAACTTTCCCTTGCTTCTTTCACACTGCTTATTTTGATAAAAAATTCTTCTGTTCAGCTCACTATCCTACAGACATCCCACCAAGACAGAGCATGCCTCCCATAAGGGCTGTGTTAGTATAAGAATATAAGGGAAAAGGGAAAAGTGCTATTTCTCTTTCTGACATATAAATCTAGCATTTAGGATTTTGAGGTGTTTGGCATAAGGCACCATGGAAGTTAGCCTATTTGGAATATCAGTGAGTGAATTCAATGCTGGAGGAAGGAAAAGTTGTCTGCAACCCTCTCCACTGTGTCCTCCCTTTGTCACAGGGATGGCACAGAGTTATGTTGAGATGAGGTCAAATTGGAGGGACAGGATTCAGGAATTCTAGTTTATAAAATTACTACAAAATTTCCTCTCTATGTTTGGAATTTGTTCTTGCACATGATTTGGAGTGAGGTGTTTGGAATCCTTGCATACCCTAATGAAATGAGGGATGTCATGAGACTGATAAAATCTCCCAAGATTAGGCAAGGCACAGTCTCTGTCATAAGTGACCATATATCAGAGCCCTAGGGCCCAGAGCTCCCTGGGCTTGTATGTGTGTAGGGGTGACTTCCAACCTAAAGGCAACATTCAGGATTCTGTGTCCTGGAGAAGGAAATAAAGACACTTGATGTACCATCATATAGTCATCAGCAACCTCTTCAACATGGAAGTTCTAGGCTAAGAATGTTTTGTTCCTTCCCTTAGGGGAGGACTAGTCTTGGTGGTCCGAGTTCAGAAATCTTTTAAGAGACAGGAAAGAAGTTGGGAGGAAGAAAAGAGCAGAATCCAGGGATCGCATCCCCTTCTCTACAACTCAAGCCTTCTGGTCACGTCACCACCAGGTAGAATCAGAGGGTGCTCTGACTTGACCAGGAGAGTATGTCTGGTCCCTGGTAGAGCCAGGGCCATAATGCAGGTTAGGGCTCTTTCTCTTCAGAGTGCTTGAACACAACTGAAAAAATGTTTTAGTTTTCTAGAAAGGATGAATATTTGTCACTATTCAACATAGTTGGACCCTGGATCCCCTTTTGTACTGCCAACCACCTCTGAGGAACTATCAAGATGCTAGAAACATGCCTATGAACACTACTGCTTAATGCTCTTTCTGTTATTTGCTGTGATTCGGAATGTTTGTGGCCCCTCCAAAATTCATGTTGGAACATATCTTCAGGAGGTGATGAAGTCATGACGGGAAACCCTCACAAATGGGATTAGGGACCTTATCAAAGGACTGAAGGAAACCAGCGAGGCCCATTTTTGCCTTTCTGTATCTTCTGCCATGTGAGGACACAATATTCATTCCCTCTGGAGGATGCAACAACAAGGTGCAGTCTTGGAAGCAGAGAGCAGCCCTCACTGTATAAAGGATTTGTTGGTGCTTTGATCTTGGATTCCCAGCCTCCAGAACTGTGAGAAATAAATTTCTGTTCATCATCAAATACCCAGTCTTTGTAAAATAACACAACTAAGACACTATCTAATACTTTGATAGAGATTGAGGCCGAGGCAGATGATCAGGCTGGATGGGGTAGAGAGAGGGAAATTAGGACAACTCTTAAAAAGAAATTCCTCAACCACTGTCATTTAGCCCACAACAGGGTCTTATTAAGCAGTTTTCTGTGCTTGTTTCACAGATGGCTTCGTGATGTCACAACTAAAGAAAGTCAATACCTTTGTTCTGCTGATCACCCCCTCTCATGCAGCCTGTCCTTGTTTTCATCACAGTGTTAATCACTTCCAGAAACCATCCTTTTCATTTAAAAAAAAATTTTTTTTTTTGCCTATGCATTGTCTAGCTTGATCCTCTAGAATATGTAAACTCAAAGAGAAAAATGAAGGATAGCTGCCTTGTTCATTGCTATAGTTCACATGAAACATTAGGTAGGAGTTGTTTACTCAATGACTACTGAACTTAAAGTATCCAATATTCATGTATTAGAGTTGTTAGATGAGACAAGCTCTGAATTCTGAATTTCAATAATCCAGGAGCTTATGTTTATTTGCTATCTCCTTTTTTCTTCTCACAAATAAATACCTTGTATTTTTTCAAAAATACTCTTTGAGAAAGCCTAGTACCATATCCCCATTTCAGAGATCAGAAAATTGAGGGCCATAAGTAAAAAGTGCTGGCTATTTTTATATATGTTGTGGTGTGTTGTTAATTTTTTTCTTTGTTGTGCTGTCTTCTCCACTAGTGGGTTCTCCTTAAGAGAGGGATCATGTTTTATTCCCTCCACATCCCCTGTACCAGTCTCCACACACTCCAAGCCCCAAGTCTGACAAGACTTTGAGGGACTGCTTGGTGTGAATTCTGTTATTTAGTTTTCTGTGTGATGGAAGTTCTCCAAGTTTCAGGAAAATATTTTTAAAAATATTCCCCCAAACACAGTTCTATATATGTTCCTGTTTTGCTGTTCTGCTTCCTAAACTATCCATCTCCCAGATATTTTGAACTTCCACCAATGGAATTTTGCCATTCTAGCCGTCCTGAGCTGTGAAATAACATGTAAGAAGGAGCCGGTCTTGGATTCTCACACTCACAAGGATGGAGCTCCATTTGGCTCTACTGGCCTGCAGGCTTCCAGCACTGAGAAACCACATATGTAATTTCCAGGAGTGCTTTCCTTCTCCCGTGTCTTTGCACTGTTTCATTACAACAGTACACTCAGCTTTGCAATTGCTATGAATTATGGCCTTGGGGTTCAGTCACTGCCAAGAAGAATAGGCACAAACCACACACACACACACAGAAACCACTTCTGGGAGTCACATATGTATAGTTGATTCCAGTGTTGGTCAGGTGCCAGCAGCCCCCATGAGCCTCCAGAACCCAAAATAAAACTGATTGCTGTAATGGTGGTGGTAGGAGTATTAACATCAATAATCTTAGCACGATTACAAAGTTAATATAGGTATGCTCAGATTTAGGCTCTATGCCATGTGCGTTCTTTTTGCGTACACTCCCAAACTTAAGGCCTCTGATTTCCCTAAAATATTATGTTTTGCTAAACTCACAGGGCAGTTGATGGGTGTCACACTATATTCTGGATCCTTGTGGGGAAGAATATGACTTCAGAATCACTAACAGTGAGTGTGCCAGCAAGTAGCCAATACTGTGTGGCCTAGCACTCTACACACAGAAAACATTCACTACAAATTATTGACAGACAACATGTGAAGTCAAAAGATTTTGCAAATTTTAATTGATAGGATGTTCAAATATAAATGTGATATCTTGGAAAAGAGCTTTTCCTTTCTTAATGTGAATCTCCTTTAATGTACTAAGAGAAGAATAAGCTATCATATGAATAGAGAGCGCAATCTGCCTATTGGGAGTCATTGAAGATGTGGCAGTAGAATTGAATTTTGCTTTCCAATTCTGTCCTCTACCAAGATTGCATTATCTGATTCTAAAAACTTAGATAGGCTAAAGTAAAGGAAGAGCATGATCTACACAACATTCCATTTAAATAGGTATGAATGAGGCATTGACCATGTTAGTAACTAAATATATTACTGAGTTCTTCATACACAGAGAAGAATGTATTATGGCACTTACAGATGTTCATAATTTAGATCAGAAATTTTAAAAAAAACTTATACTGCTTACAGGGTCAGGAAGTTATTACAAATGTGTAGAGCCAGCTAATATGTAATAGGGACTGCTGGAGACTGTGGCAAAATGGAGGGCCCATGTCCTGTCTAAGAAAAGTCATCTAAATTCACCTCTAGCTGGGAGTTGCATGTGGTCATGTGGGCTCAATGTTGACAGAGCTTCCAATTTTGCAAGAGAAGTTGGAATCTTGTGTGTGTGCCCATAGAGCCATTGAGCATTAGGGGCACAGGATAATCTTAGATATAAACTTTTATTTCCTCATATAAGCCTATAGTACCATTGAATTATTCGTCTATATTCAATGAGTGCTCTTTCATAATGAATTTTCTTGGCTACCATCAGGAAGGAGCAACTGGTATCCTTTCAGGCAGGCATTCCAATTCAGGGAAGAACATTTTAATTTATACTGAGACCCTTTAGAACATAGGAAGTCACAGAGTTGGTTCATGCTCTGCACTCTGTAGCATTTGTCTTCTTCAATGATGTGCAGGCACATACATGCCCCAACAAGTATCTTCTCCAATCTAAATGGAGTTGCGTCCTCTAATCATTACTTTAGTAGCATGGTTTTAACTCCTCTCACCCAGCTGATTGTATTTTTCTGGATATACTTCAGTCTTTTAGTGTCCTTCTCTAAATAAAGTGCCAGGAGCAAACCCAGCTTGAGCACAAAACAGAAAGGAAACCTAATTGGTAGCCCCTTTGACAGTTAGCTGCATCTCATTCTTGATCACTAATGAGATTTCAACCCACTGAGATTCCATCTCTCCCAGTCTTTTCTTCCGTAGGCCTTAATAAAAGACTAGTATTAGCCCATTGAATGTTTCTCTTTGATGTAAACCACTGTTGCAGTATTGCTGTTATTAATGTGCTTGAAAATTTTTGGTTTGGTCAAATGGATAACAGAAATATATATACTTCCAGGTAAAAAGCAGAATAGAGGAACATGTGTGTAGATCTTTGATAAGAATGTGAGCTAAGAAAGAATCTTAATGAAAAAAAGTGCATTCTCTTTTCAGTAATATCATCCACATAATAATTGGGCTAACTATTTATTGAACTCCTATGATTGTACTAAATACAATCTCATTATATGTATAAAATCTCATTATCTGTAAAATTCTATGTGTTTGCTACAATTATCCCCATACTAAATGGTAAGAAACTTAGACTAAATAATTAAGTGATTTCTGCAAAGTCAGACTACAAGTAAAAAGTAGACATAGAAATTCAAATCCTATATTGCTTGATTCAGGAACCTTTGGGATCTTAAATATTATAAGGTACAACCTAGATACAAGCTGCAATAAGATAATTCAAATTAAGTCATCAGTTAGATTTAAGCATAGGACAATGTCTAGATAGAGAACCTAATGAAGTCTTTGTTTTTAAGGACTAAGGGGCCTATCTGGTGTAGTAGCAAGAATAGATACAACTGTGCCAGATAAACCTGTTCTGCTACTTACTAGATCTGGAACATTGGCCAATTGCTAGATTATTTGCCTCTGTTCCTCTAGATCCACTCTCTGCCCCAGGAGGTTGAGGTATCAAATGGACTGTGCCCAAAGTTCCCCTTCCCCTCAGGCTTCCAGTTGGTTGGATCAATGGGAAGTTGTACATCACAGGTGGGGAAGAGAGTGAAGCCAATATATTTTTTCTATTGGCCCTCCCTTTTCACTGAGGGTGACTACCAAAGCCCACCACTACTATCCAACATCCCTCTCAATGCAGCTGCTCCTAGTAGGTTGTGCAACCACTTTCTCCCTGTCTTCAAGTGTAGAGGTGGAAACCATTTCCTGCTGTTGCTTGCTCCGAGTACTGTACCATGCTTTGTTGCGTTCTGCAAATCTTGCCCCCTCCTCTGTAGCTAATCTTTTTATCAAACTTTTCTAGTTTTCAAGTCTGTGTCCCTTATTTTTCTTACCTATAATATGATTGATAGAAATCATGTAAACTCAGTTTTCTAATACATAAAATTGATGTAACAATGCTCTCACCATATATAGTATGAAGTTAAATGAATCAATGGATGAGCTTGACATGTTACAACACTTAATACATGATAAGCAGAATGATACTCATGGTGAACACCCTTTTTAAAACTTCTCTAGGATAGAAAGTCAACTCATTCTGGAATGTAGATCATAAAATTGTGGCGCGCAGACTGTGCAAGTGTTTTGTGGGCTAATGCATTCTCTAAAATATCAGAAAGTGTCATATAAAATTCAGATTTCAACTTATCTTGCGAAACCGGAAGTTCTGTCAACACTGGGCTCACATAACCACATGACAACTTGCAACTAGAGCTGAACCCAGCTAACCTCTCTAGTTTGCCACAGTCCCCATCAGTCCCTTTTATACATCAGCTTGCATTACACACTTATAATACCTGCTTGGCTCTGTAAGCACTACAGGTTGTTTACCCTCGATCTAAATTATGGATTCCTAGAGGGTATCACAATGTATTTTTCTCTGTGTATGACCAATTCGGTTATATATTTTAGCAGAATAAACGACTTCACTTTCATTACTTGGTCCCCAGACATTCCTACCGCTGCCGCCTCCCACTCCTAATCTAACCATCTGCTGCTCTAACAACTGCAAAGTCCATTTGCCTGGGTGCATAAGCCTGGAGAAAGAGAACGAAGGGTCTTGGTACAGGGGAAGGGATCTGGATTCAGTTGTAACGTGAGGCTGAGCATACAGGCTACAGGTGAAACTGATGAGATGTGGGATTACCATCCTGGCACAGGACAAATTACTTACTTGTTCATTTGTTTTCAGTTTTATGGTTTCCCTAGTTGGCTTAATAAGATACACCCTGATTCCTTTATTCCTGTTGCTAAATATTCACCTCTGAAAGCTCTCCAGTTTTGAGTAGTTGAGGATCTTAAAGCTGTAAGCACTGTCCTGCTCTGCTGCCCTGAGTTAAGTTACCTTCCCTGCACCAGAGTCAGGCAGCACCAGGCTCAGCTGGCAACTCTGATAGTTCTGGCAGCATCCGAGGGCCCAGCTCCTGATCTGGTAGCTAATGGGAAGGTAATGACCCAACAGCTGCAGACCACTCTCACCCTTCTGCCCCGCTTTAAAAAAATACAAACAACAAGAAAAAAAAATCCAGGCTTGGCATTCTGTTATTCCCTTTTCAACAAGGGTTGGAAATGTCAACCTCAGTGATTATGCCAGCAGGTGCCCAGACTTCAAAGTGGGCACCTGTCACCAGAGAGATAATTGACTTCATTCAGCCAATTGTCTCCCTGTTGTAATCAAGCCATTTCATTCAAATAGATTTTTCTAACTGTTCTTTTGAGTAGGTGGGGGAGGCAGTGGTGCTGGTGGATCTGGATCACAATTACCATGGAGAGGGGGAGAAGCAGAGGCAGTGAGCAGAGCTCAGCCTTGCTGAAAGCAGTGACTGGCCCAGGGGAGGGTTGTAGGTGGAAAAACCAAAGAGCAAGTAGGGGGAGGCGAGGGTGCCTGCAAGCTCTCTCTTGATTCAAGTGTTCTGCGTGTTTATTTAGTTTGCCTTCTGGCTGCAGACAAATGGACAGACACTCCCACCTGCACATTGTTTTCAGCAGCAGGTGCCCTGCGGGGACAGTGGGCAGGGTAGACCTCTGTGCTCAAAGGGACCCTTTTCCACTTCTGGGAACTAAGGTTCAATGTAAACTTCAAAGAGGTGACCAGAGCTATAAACGGAGATGGGTTAAGGTTCTCTGCTCTCCTAAAAGCAGCGAAATCCTTCTTAGTCATAAGGTGTCTCACTGGATTTGACAGATCTGATCATCCGTGGAGCAGAAGGCTGAAGATTTGAACCAAAGACAGCCTCAGGCAGTGAAGGAATCAGTGGTCCCCAAATTCCCCCCATAGACAAAACAAGCACTAGATTCTGATGGGCTCTGGAAGGGTGGGGAGGCTGAGTTTCAGCTGTGTTTTGTTGCTGTGCTAAGGATGTGAGAGTTGCCACAAAGCTTGTAAAGTTGGGGCAAGGGTTGTTCATGTGAGACCAAGTCCTGTTCACAAATGAGAAATCTTAGCCTATGTAGACATACCTTGGTTTGGTTCCTGGCTCAGTCACTTATCTAGTATCTGGCTTCGGGCAGGTTACCTCAATTTTCTCAAGGACCAAATGGGGCAATAATGTTGTGAAATGAAATGAAATATTAAGCCACATAGCTCAATTACTTAAATACCTGATGCCTTTTTAGGTGCCAACAAAATGAAGATCTTGTCTTTCAAAAGGAATAGGGTGAGAGAGACCCCAAATCTTTACTGTCCTGCCCTCGGGTTTTGGGTCTTGTGTGCACTAAGACTCAAGGCTCCAGGCATCATGGAGGTCTGCACTCGCCTCTCAGGTGTCTCCATTAAATAGCAAGTTGTCCCTGATACAAAAGGAATTCTCCCAAGTCTAATCTGACAGTCTTTTTTTGTTCTTTTCTCCTGGAACGTGATACTTTCTGCCTTCTGTACTTGTCATTTATATGCTAAGCATCTTGTCCTCAGAGTGTCCAGTTCTCCTGAGAAGACCATCTTTGTGTGTGAAATACCCAGTGTGGTGTTTTAAACATGGTGAAGTAACTAAAAAATATACACATTCGCACATACATATAGATTTGTGTATGATTGTATGTATACTTGTATGTTTGTATAGATGAATTTAAAAATCCGTATTCTATTATTTATTAATGTTAGTAAGTCGCTATGAAGTAAATGTATCAATAAGTGAAAATGTTGCCAAGCCTGGGCCTCTTGTAGTATTTAAATATGTTTGGGGAGTCAGCTATATCATCTTTTACCATCAGGAATAATTGACTTTTAGTGAAGAACAGTATTCAATAAAATAATTGGGGCAGACTAAGCCATAGACAGGAGTACCTCAATTACTTCTTCCATTTTCCATTATTGAAGCATTCACCTTTGTTGAGAGAAATGCAAGGAGCAAAAGGAGAATCTTTTATCTAAGAGGAGAAAATGGCATCAAGAAAACTAGTATTAGGGGTTACTTATATAGGTCAGCCAGACCATGGGAAGAAGGAAAGACAAGGTGGAGGGAGGACATGTTGAAATGGCTTCCGCCCACTTCACCATCACAGGGAAGGCGGCCAAGCACCCAAAGGCAAGGGAATGTGATGAGCCTGTCAAAGTTCACAATCAGTCAAAGGGCATGCCACCACAGTCAAAGTCTCCATCACACGGACTCTGTACGGGCCTCTCCGGGCTGCCCTGGCAAGGAGACCTCACCCTATGGAAATGACATCCTAATAAGGAAAGTCATATGCAAACGACACAAGCAGCTAAGGGAGCTGGCACCCCACAGGGTCTAATTAAAGACATCATATGGGAAGGACTGGGGAGGAGTTTGAGAACCCTTTCCACAACAGGAGAGAATTATGTTATAAAGGGGATAAAA
This sequence comes from Tarsius wallacei, assembly GCA_963574415.1. Classification (NCBI taxonomy): domain Eukaryota; kingdom Metazoa; phylum Chordata; class Mammalia; order Primates; family Tarsiidae; genus Tarsius; species Tarsius wallacei. The sequence continues at coordinate 16,359 of CAUYQG010102758.1, forward strand.
GTGGCATGGGAGGTGGAACCCGGATTTTCACCATGAAGTGGCTGTTTTGTTGGTAAAAAGAAAAGTGGTTAAACACTGACAATTTTACATGGTTCAGCCTAGTATGTATAAAGGTAAGCTCAAGCATCAGCTCCAAGGAGTTTCTAGGTGCTGAGTTCTGGATTACATAAGTTATAATATGAAAAGTCTTACAAGCCTGCCAAACAGCAGGTGCTGAAGATGTTTCAGCTGTTTTTAATATTATTAGTAAAGACTTACTTTTCTCACTGACTATGATGAGGGTATTAGAAATCATCATGGATTTGCATGTCTATATTTTCTCAGAATGGCTGTCATCACTAGAAACCCAGAAACCAGAGATCTTGGAAAATGACAGATACTCACCAGGTTTGTCTTGTGGTCAGTACAGTCACACAAGGCCCTGCTCTCAGAACAGCCCCATATTGGGGGGCCATCTTTAAATCATTTATATTTTATCTCTGAATTTTGTAAGTGCAGTTCACTGAGACAATGGAGCATGCACCAGAGTCTTGGAGGCCAAGTTCAGGAGCAGTCCTGCATCCAGTCCCTTTCCTGCAAGCCTTCCACGTGACTGGGTAAAATAACTTAGATCTTATCTGTGTCAGAGGTACACACACACACACATACACACAAGTATGCACACACATACACTACAGCATATAGAGCATATATTGTTTTGCTTATGCTTTAGGTGCGGGTAAGTAACACTGAAGTACTCTAATCAGGAATATGCACCTCAGGGGAGTTAGTATTTTAATGAATTTAATGAGAAGCTAACATTTTAGAGGAAGCTACTACAAGCCTTAAACTATCTTTAGAACATTTGCTAATTAGCATGAAAGATGTTAGAGATAGTTGGTTTTTTTTTATTGGTGAAATGAGTGGTTCTGCTAGGCTGTAGACTGACTAGAAATAATTATACAGAAGCAGGCTCCCTCCCAAGCTCAGGCCATAAAGGTGTAGGGTGTCCATCAGCCTATACCTGTTGGAATTGCTCTCAGGCCAAAGGACTCCATCACATCCTGTACCCAGTTCCAGTTAGGACAGAATTTCTCATCTTTTTTAGATTGCAGTAACACATATATTTTACATCATCTCACACACACACACACGTACACACACACACATTGAAAGGAAAAAATTCCAGAGAAAACACTTTACTTCATGTAGTGTTATTTTCTATTCAATTCAATTCTACTATATTTCATTTTTTTGGTTGCTGTTGCAACCTGCTAAATTCACTCCAGAGCACACTAGTGAGATGCATACTACAGTTTGAAAAACCTTAGGAGGGAGGGCTAGTAGAATCCTGTTGCTAGAATACTGTTGCATATTGCACGAGTGGATGTCCTGCAGGATGCTGGTTGGAGGACCTCACATGCCAAAGAGTGGAGGATTCATTGAGTTACAGGGCCAGTGGTGGGGGGGGGGGTACATAATTTTTTTTAGATTCAAAAGGTACATATGCATGTTTGTTACATAAGACACGTACATACTTTTGTGACTGGGTGCTAATGAATGTTTATGTGCATGCCAGAATTTGGTTTGGAATTTGCTTCCATTCACTTTCAGGTAGTGAAGAGAAAGACTGATGGCCCTCAACTGTGTCCAATCACTGCATGTTACCCATAACTATTAAAAAAAACCCAATAATTATGACTAATCACATTGTTAGGTCAATTTCAAATAACAAATTTCTTAAATGAAACACCATCAGGTATTACAAGTTGAATAATGGCACCCCAAAAACAGATTTACCCAGAACCTAAGAATGTGAACTTACTTGGGGAAAGGGTCTTTACAGATGTAATTAAGTTAAGAATCTTAAGATGAGATCACCCAAATTAACCAGTGAAAAAAAAGAGCCCTAGACTGGACTCGGTGGCTCTGCCTGTAATCCCAGCACTTTGGGAGACTGAGGCAAGTGGATTGCCTGAGCCCATGGATTTCAGACCAGCCCGGGCAACTTGGTAAGCCCTCATCTCTACAATAAATAAAAAAATTAGCCGGGCATGGTGGCATGCACTTGTAGTTGAACTACTTGGAAGGCTGAGGCAAAAGGATCGCCAGAGCCCAGCAGGTTGACAATGGGGTGGCCATGACTGCGAGACAGAGTGAGACTCCAACTCAAAAAAAAAAAAAAAAGCCCTAAATCTAATGATGTGTCCTTATAAGAAAAAGATAAAAAGGAAAATTTGAGACAAAATAAAGGAAGGGTATGTGAAGATGGAAGTTATGCAGCCGCAAGTCAAGGAACCAGGAGGTGGAAAGACAAGGAATAGATTCTCCCCAGAGCCTTCAGAGGGAACATGGCCCTATTGACACCTTGATTTCAGATTTCTGCTCTCCAGAATTGTGAAAGTATGTCTGTGGTTTTAAGCTACCAAATTCGTGGTATTTTGTTATGGCAGCCCTTGGAAACTAAGCAGGCATTAAATGGACAAAGACCACAGAAATGTCTTTGATAACCCTGCCAACCATACAGTCCCAACCAATATGACCTCATCCTGAACAAAGGACCAAAGATCCATTATTATATTGTGTTTGTTTTGTTTGTTTTTGGCCAGTTTAGTTAGAGTTGGCTTCTAGGAAAGAGTTACATCTTGTATGATTGAAAATATTTTGAAACATCATCTCTGATGGTATTTATGGCTCAACATTATAGCAACAGGATGAATACTAAATTAGAAGCTTATTTCAAATTGTGGTAGGCATGCTTACTACACACAAACAGGGGGAAATTTTCAAGAAAGAATAAGCAGATGCATATGGCCATGGGATCCATTCTAAGACATTTTATTTCCTTAAGCATAGGTGACCCTGACTTGATCATTTCTGGAAGATTGAAATGCTATCCTTGTGCCAGTCAGAGAAAAGAGGTAGCCTATGTACATCAGGGTTTTGGATTTGAGATACGATCTTAAGCTAAGACAGGTAACATCCTATTACAAAAAGCATGGAAGGGAGATGATTTTTGTAAAAAAAAAAAAACCAACAACATTGGAACCTTACGTTTACTTTTAAAAAGTCAGAGTAAATCAGAGGATCAGAGAACCTGGCATAGATCTTGTTAACTTTTTGAAATCAGTTTATCTCCAATAACACTATTAAAAAGCAAGTTAAAAAAAATTCTTCTGAGAAATTGCTTCCGTGCTACAAACCACTTAACGAACAAGCTTCTTGGCTTTTACTTCAAACAAAACGTGACAAAAATATATATATCAAGAACAAATGATGATGGGAAAATAGATCATTGTATTTATCTTGGATGGTTACCGCGAGAGGATAATTTGATCATTTTTACTGAATCATTAAATCAAAAAGTTTGCAAAATATCTTACGATTTGTAAATGCGAATTGTCTTTGATAACACCAATATTCAGTGACATCTGAAATCTAATAAAGCAAATATTTTTGGTCCACCCAGCGGCATTTATTTACCAAGGCCAACATGAAACATAAAAATGACAGTTGGGAAAAACTTAAATGACATGAAAGTCATTACAATATGACAGTATTATAATAATCTTGGTAATTGCTCTGGACATGGTTGAGCATTTTGTTTATTAGACAATTCTGTTTCTTTTAACGTTTTCAGTTCTTCCTTTTAAATTTTTAAAAAATAATTTTAGCATGCGAATTTATTTTTAAAGTGTAAGATGGGGGCAACCCTCTTGGGTCCCCTCCCATTGTGGGAGCTTTTCTGTCTTCTCAGTAAACCCTACAAAAAAAATGTAAGATGGATCTGAGCTTACATTATTCCATTTGAGCAACCCATGTGGAAAAATAAACCTTCTCCATTACAAAAATGTATACAAATTCCTTGGGACAGCCTCAGACTCAGCTGGCTAGGGTCACATGGCCATCTCTGGACCAATCACTGCAGCAAATCGGCCTTTAACTAAATGTTTTCCCCTAGGTCCTCAAGGTTCAAAGGGAAAGGCCCATCTTTAAATAAAAGAGTAAGTGATGGAACTATTCAGAAAAAACACAGATATGTGCACACACACACTCAGACATATACACAGATGTGCTTAGATAAATTGAAAAAAATAAATACTGAAAGAAAATATAACAGTGTGTGCATTAGCCACAGTTCCGGATGATGAAATTATTGGGGAGATATAAACATGAGTTGTCTACTGTACTTGCCCAACCTTCGGTATTTTGCCTTTTTATACACGAAAATGTTTCACTAACACTGATTTGTTATTGAACGTTAAGATGATTTAAAGCTTTGACAGAGCTGTTGGAAGTAGGCAAGTGCTAGGCAGTAAGAGAACCATGAGTGCTCTGTAATTGTCAGAGAATTCCTCTTGTGGGTCAGAAATGGATTTTTCTAATGGTATAAATAAATGGTCAGTCACTGATGGGGAACAGCAGCTCCTGGACAGGGAGCAGGTAATACCAAACTGCTCTTCCTTCTTGTTTCACTTCTTTTCCCAAGCAGGGCACATCTTTTTCTCTTTTGGTCTTGCCATTCTCAGTTCTGGATTACACATCTATTCTGACTAATTTATCCATTCAAGCTCAGTTGAGAAGTCTTAGACCCTTTCCCCTAACAAGGAATCCTTCTTCACTTAAACATACCTCCTACCCATGAGAAACAAAACATTATTCAATTACAAGCTATTCTAAAAGCTATCATTTTCTAAGCATTTATCGTGTGTACATATTATTTAATTAAATCCAATAAATTTGGGTTACCATTCCAAATTTCAGATAAGAAAGTGGAGACATGGTAAAGTTACAAAACTTGTACCAAAATCACACAGCTTGTAAATGACTGTTCTGTACTGGGATTTGAATTCAAGTTGATTCCAAGTCCATGATCTTGGAAAGAGAAGGTCTAATGCTGCCACATCCTAGCTGTGTTTTCTTCAGTAAGTCATCCCACCTGAGTCCTGATTTTCTCATCTGTAAGGTCAGATATTTATATATCCCACTCAACCTATTGCATGGGCTCTTGACAAGTTCTGTAAAATCACACACAGGAAGAGCTTGGCACATAATGGACCATGCATGCACACGTGATATTTCTTCCATAGATTGAGCCAAAGGAGACAGCCTAGAGGGTTCGAAGGCAAATCTAGTGAAACTTGAAAACTAGGAACTTTAGGGCATTGTACAATGAAGGAGGGGGATAAAATAATGAAACAAATACATTAAGTCTACAGCAGAGGGTTGGCAAGACACCAGGCAGGGTGTGGGTAAGGTCATGTAACCAAACGTCCTGGTTTGCCTGGGATTGAGGGGTTTCCTGGGATGTGGGATCTTCTGTGCTAAAACTTGGAAAGTCCTGAGCAAGCCAAGATGAACTGGAGGCCCCAGTTAAGATGAAAATGACTGTTGATCTCAATAGCAGTAAAAGGCATCTGCCTGAGGATATGACTTGTGAACCTACCATTTGCAAACAAAGCAGAAAATCACCCATGGTGGAATTACTAGCTGTCTGAGGGACTCTGTGGACTGGACAGCTGGATTGTGATATCATCCACGTGTGCCAGCCTTCTCTCCTGCCCTCGTAGAAGAACACAGGAAAAAGGTGTATTTCCAGCATTTATGAAAGATCGGGAAATCTTGGATCTTGACCATCCAGTTGGGTCATAATATCCAGTCTCCTCCAAGGAGGAAGGGGGAGCTCGGCTGGGCATCAGGAGCCAAGAATGCAAGCATTTCCAAGTTTGTGTGCAGCCTTGGTTTGAATGCTGCCCCTCTGCCCAACTCACTCTTTTCTTACAAAGCTCCCTTTGACAGAGACGTCCTCAGCCTTCCTGACTAGTGAGTTCTTGAGCTTTCCCCACGAGTGTTGTTGTGTTCAAACAGAACTGAATACCCAGAGCAGACCTGGTGTAGAGAAGCTGGGCCTTCTATCCTACCATCCCTCCCTCACAGCATTCCTGTGTGGAAAACTCTCCAGTCTTATTTTAACACTCCTCAGCCCTCCATTTGAGAGCCAAACTACTTGGGTTCACACCCTGGTGTTACCATTTCCAACCAGCTATGTCCCTTTAAGCAAGTTACTTCACCTCCCTGTCCCATTTTTCTCATTAGTAAAATCAGGATGATGGTTATGATACCTAATTTCATTGGCAATGGGAGGATTAAATAAATTAATGCATGCAACATGCTTAGAACAGTGCCTGGAAGTTAGTAAGCACTCAGTAAGTATTAGTGCTTATCAATTTTATCCACTTACCTGCTTGTTGGTTTAAGATGAGGTATAAAGTTTCCCTACCTTGGTATCGTAGAAGGAACACAATGCTTTGGAGGGGTGTGATTTGTCTACAACTTGACATAACTCCTACAAGTTTTGGTTTCCTAGTCTGCTAAGCTAGACTAATAGTCCTCTGAGGAGGATTCAGTGAGACAATTCATGGCCACTCTCCCTTTTGTGTCCCCATATAGCTTACATTCTGTCTACAGTGTAGCATTGATCACCTTGATGGTGAGCCTCTTGAGAGAAAGGATTGTATCTTTTTCATCTTCCTATTTCCAGAGCTTTACTCAGTGCCTGGCAAGAGGGAAGAATCAAATTAATGCATGTCTGCTGGAGTGATAGCACCTAGCATAACACCTGGCTCATAGGAGGGAATCAATGAATGATGGTCTCCTTCCCAGGGTTATAAAGCCAGTTACTAGCACAAGACGGCTAGTCTTGATATTTTGTTCCTTAAACCAATTAGTAAAATTATCATACAAGGAGGATTATTGAGGAAATGATTATAAAATGCCTTTAGTTCATGAGCAAAAATAGCAGTTAAGTAGAGGTTCCATTACACACTTGATCAATCTTTGTATTTTCCAAATTAGGCCTGCCATAGAACATCCATTGTATTTCCTTAAGTTTTTAGTTTCAATATATTTTAGATGAGGTGGAAACTTTCAGGACACAGTCATCAATATTTCTCAGTAAGAATCCTGGCTCCTCTGTAATTAAATTGCCCTCTCATGCTAATTTGTGTGCATCCATATAATATCCTTTTCCTCCACTTAAAAACATTACTCATTGACAGTGCTGAAAATTCAGAGCCAAGATAGAGAAGTAAAAAGGGACAGAGCATAGAAGCAATTAAATTGAATGTTTCCCTTGAGTTAAGGTATTTTTTTATTCCTTTGTATCTTGGCAAGTGGTCACTTTTGTGGTGATAGCAGCTGTATGATAGAAACATATAGGATGGGCTACATTTTTATATTCATACATGTCACTGAGCAGTTTGGAAACATTTTCAAGATACATAAGCAGTATTTTTTCTCATCACAAGTTTGTGATCTAAAGCTATTAATCAGCCAGGTGCAGCGGCGCATGCCTATAATACCAGCACTTTGGGAGGCTGAGGTGAGAGGATTGCCTGAACCCATGGGTTCGAGACCAGCCTGGGCAACCTGGCGAGACCTCATCTCTACAATAAATCAAAAAATCAGCCAGGCATGGGCGGCACATGCCTGTAATTCCAGCTACTTGGAAGGTTAAAGCGGAAGGATCACCTGAGCCCAGCAGGTCAAGGCTGCGGTGACCATGAGCGTGCCCCTGCACTGCAGCCTGGGTGACAGAGTGAGACTCTGACTCAAAATATATATATAAAATAAAGCTATTAATCTCAGATAAAACTGACTTTCTACATCAACTTAGTATATTATAGAGGTGAATCATCCATTGACACAGAATTAGAAGAAATTGAGTCTACTAGAATATAGTTCTGTTTCTGCAACTTAAAATGTAAGCCCACAGATCTCCTTATACAATTCCAGAAATCTTAACACCCAACTCCAAAATAATGAAATGATGGACCACATTCAAAACTTGAGAAGGAATATATATAAGGAAGTAAAAAGAATTTTAAACAGTAAAACATGGCAGGCATTTGGTTTATATTCTAAGCAATTGATTCTTATCAGCCTCCCCCCATACCATAAAATAGTTTATTTTTCTATCTCGACACCCTCAGTTATTCTGTTTCCTATTTAATGAAGACAGATTTCCTAATCCTTGTTTCATTAATATTGGCCTCTCGAGTCTGATTTAGCCAGAATGGCTGTGATAATGTGCAGAATTTAATAGGGAAGGGAAATAGCTAATTACCTACCTTATCAAAGGAAGCCAGGAAGTGCCTGGAGAAAAGATACATCCATAAATCTCAGAGACACACATCACAGCACAGAGTACCGAGTCTGTGAGGAAGAACTCACTGTGTGGCTGATGTCAAGGTCTCACCCCAGCTGGAAAATCTTTCATAGACAACCCCCAAACTTCCATTTGCATTGTTCCCTTCTGGTCTCCCAAATTGTTATATGGCTTTTGAAAAAATTAATAACCCAAATCCTGCCTCCTAAATAGGAAGACTATGCAGTCACAGGACCAGCTGGAACTCTTTTTTGTTTGTTTTGTTTTGTTTTTGTTTGTTTTTTTGTTTGTTTGTTTTTTAATATACAATATTTTTTTATTGTGATATTGAGGGGTACAGTTAAGGGTTAGATACACAAATATGTCTTGTTCAGGCCCGTGTTGATAAGAAGTGTCCCCCCATCTGCAGACAGGTATTTACTGCCATTAATCCCTTCCCCTATCCCTCCCACCCCCCCATCGTTTCCCACCACTGTCAGTCATTTTCTTGTGGTAATACATTGGATGATCAAGGTCTACTATATGAGTGAGAACATGTGATACTCAGTT
>CAUYQG010102759.1:0-13645 GCA_963574415.1 Tarsius wallacei
AAGGTAGAATAACTAGGTTTAGGAATTCCGTCTCTAGCTGGGCGTGGTAGTGTGTGCCAGTAGTTCTGGCTACTTAGAAGGGTGAGGCGGAGGATCTTTGGAGCCCAGCAGGTGGACACTGGGGTGGCGTGAGTGTGCCACAGCACTCCAGCCTGGGCGACAGAGTGAGACTCCAACTCAAAAAAATAAAATGAAATAAGCTAGCTGCTTTCAGCACCCTGAGTTTTTTCCTCTCCCAGACTTTTATACTACGCACACATACACTGTGGGGGGTGGGGGAGGTGCCCAGAGTCCAAAAGTGCAACCAGAAGGGATCAGGACCCACTCGAGACGTGAGCAGACCCTTTCTGCTCCAAACCCCGGAGTGCCCGCCCAGACTGAGAGTGGACTCTGAGTGCAGCTCCCTGCACCTGAAATCGTCTCTGATCCTGGTTTTCATGCTGCGGGAAGGTTAGACGAATCCTGAGATGACAGAAATAGTCACAGCAAGAGCAAATCCTCACTGCTGTATGTCAGCGGCCTTGCTGGGATACACTTTACGGATCGTGAAGTTCGCCCATTTTAAGCGTAGAGTTCCATGAGCTTCAGAAAAAATAGAGCTCTGTCTGTAATCATCACCGTGTTAAGGCCTAAAATGCTACTCCAAATAGAAAATAGTTTCCCCAAAGATGGCACTCTGGCATGCTGGACTCAAGAAGCAGCCTTCGCGGTCTCTGACCCTCAGCCTCTCCCACTCTCATCTCTCGATCCTCTGACTCTCCCACAGCTCAGGATGAAGCTGTTCTCTGGTTTCCTAGTCTGCCTGGAAACCAGACCCTCAAGGAGGAGCACGACTGCCTTCCATCTTCCCCGAAATGTCATTAACCAGAGAAGAGTAAAACTCATAGCACAAGGCAAGAGACTGAAACATCAACAACCAACACCCAGAGCCCAGACATACTTTGTCCCAAACTACTGTTTGTTCTCTGGTCCCATTTTGTCAAAAGAAAATCGATGTCCCCGGGTCTATTCACCCCTCCTAAAAATCACTTACCTCCACACACCCCCTCCCCCTCTCCTCTAAAGCAAGGGATATGCACACCTGGACCTCATTGGGGTTATCAGGTAATCACTCTCCTGCAGTCCTTCCATGCGATGCATGTCGACATTAAGGTGCATGTCTTTTTCGCCTAGGCGTCGGTTTTTTGTCAGGTCGCTTTCAGTGAAACTTCAGAGAATGAAAGGAAAGGCTGTCCCTTTTGCCCCTACAAACACAATGCCATTTTGAATGACTTTCATCACCCCCAAAAGTCCCTTGTGGTCACCTACTGGCTGGCAATCCCTGCTCCCAGTGCCAGCTCTCAGCCACCTGGGACCTGCTTCCTGTCTGTGAAGTTTTGCCTCTTCCAGAAATGTTATCAAAGCTGAGTCGCACATGATGCCAGCATGCGGTGCTTCACGTTTGGCTTCTCTCCCTTGGCCAAATGCCGTTGTGGTTTCCCCAGGAGCCTGGGTGGACCAGTAGCCTGCTCCTTGTTCTTGTTGAGGCACGTTGCATTGCATGGACGCGCCATTCACCACAAATGGTATTTCCACTTTCTGGCTGTTACGAATAACAATGTCGCAATGAACATTTGTGTGGGAATCTTTGGGAGAACCTAAGTTTTCATTTCTCTCGGCTGGCTGCCCAGGAACCAGAACTGCTGGGACATCGGGCAAGTGTGTTTTTACTTGTTAAGAAACCGTCTAGAAGTTTTTCGATGTGACCACACTATTTTATATTTTCACTTGCAATGTGCGACGGCCCCCCGCCCAGTCCCAGGCCACAGAGAGCTGCCTTGTCCTGTCTTTCCTTCCTCGTTTGCTTTGTTTTGTTTTGTTCTCTGTGCCCATGAGTGTTTCTAGGTCATGTGCCTTGTCAGTGCTCAGGCCAGGATAGACGGGAAGCAAAAATGAGCCCCAGGGAACTCACTGCCCGACCGTCTCTTGAGTCTTGTCCCTAGACAGCTCACTTTCTCTTCTTAGCCTCTCAGGGACTTCCATTGTCTCCAGGTATAATCGGCAGGGATGAAGATTTCAGTGCGATGCTCTGCCTTTTTTTGGAACCAGAAGCAGGCATCATGATTAAGAACATGAGCAACGCTGGAGTCACACTGCTCGTGTTCCTCTTCTGGTTCTGTCACCTTCCAGCTGCGTGATCTGGGGTCTTTCTTCTGGTTTGTAAAGCAAGGATGTTGGGAAAATTAAATGAGATCCTTGGGACAGTTTTGAGCATGCGGGAGGCATGGAAGGCCGCTGTTATTGCTATTGTTGGAATCCGCAACTACTCCTGGTGGCGAGAGTCTCCAAGGTCATTAATAGGCTAAGGTCCCCATGTCATGAAGCTAGACCCTGCATGAAAACTGTAAGTGACCCACACATGCCGCTGTACGATCCACACGCCACACTGCACGTAAGACAGATTCTCACTGATGTGAGGTTCGTGTTTTCTAGTTTATCCTTTCTCCCTAGTCCAGTATCAGGCATGGATCAGAAACTCAGGTATGGGATTGATGAATAGGATGGTGTCAGGTTGACTGGAGACCTCACGATCATCCTAAAATCATAGACTATTAGAATGTTTTTTAAAAAGCTGAATGTTCATCCAGAATTAAAGCATTATAAAGTAATAGTGAACAAGAAAAAGATGTCCACTGCCATAACTGTTATTCAACATAGCACTGGAAATTCTACCCAGAGCAATTAGGCAAAAGAAAGAAATAATAGGCATCCAAGCTGCAAAGGAGAAAGTCAAATCATCACTGTTTGCAGATAAGATCTTATATAGAGAAAAATCTAAAAACTTTTATAACTGACCAACAAATTCAATAGAGTTTCAGGATACAAATCATCACACAAAAGTAGTCAATAGTAAGCCAGGTGTGGTGGCTTGTGTGTGTAATCCCTTTTGCTCCAGAGGCTGAGACAAGAGGATCATGGAAGTTCAGGAGTTCAAGACCAGCCTGGGCAACATAGCAAGATCCTATCTAAAATAAAAGAAAGATGAGGATTAAATCAGTAAAGTTTCTACACACAAATAACAAATTTGCTGGGGAAAAAGAAAAAACAAGAAAACAATCTCATTTAAAATAGCCACAAAAATCTAGAAATAAATTTAATCCAAGAGGTAAATGATGTCTATAGTGAAAATTATAATACAGTGACAGAAAAACGTAAAGAGGATGCAAAAAATGAAAAGACGTCCATGTTTATGGATTAGAAGATGACCATACTCCCCAAGGTTACCTGCAGATTCAGTGCAATCTCTATCAAAATATCAATGACATTCTTCACAGAAATAGGCCCAAAAAAATCCTAAAATTTGTATAGACCTGAATGGCCAAATTAGCACAAAGAACAAAACTGGAGGCATTGCACTACCTGGCCTCAAAACAGTCACCAAAACAGCATGGTACTGGCATAAAAAATAGAAACATAGGCCAATGGAACAGAATAGAGAACCCAGAAATGAATCCACAGATTCAGCCAGCTGATTTTCAACAAAGTCACCAGGAAGATGTGCTGAGGAAAAGACAGTTTTTCCAATAAATGGTCCTGGGAAAACTGGATAGCCACATGCAGAATAATGAAATAGATTCCTCTCTTTTACCATCTATAAAAACACAGACTGGATCAAAGATCTAAATATAAGACCCAAAACTATAAAACTATTAGAAGAAAATGTTTCAGGACATTGGTCTGGGCGAAGATTTTAAGATTGAGACCGAAAAAGTACAGGCAACAAAGCAAAAATAGGTCAATGGTTTTCTTTGTTTATTTTTTATTTAATTTTTTTTGAGTTGGAGTCTCACTCCATTGTCCAGGCTGGAGTGCAATGGCACACTCACAGCCACCCCAGTGTCGACCTGCTGGGCTCAAGCGATCCTTCCACCTCAGCCTTCCAAGTAGCCAGAACTACAGGTGCACACTACCACGCCCAGCTAATTTTGGATTGATTGTAGAAACGAGGTCTTACCAGTTGTCCAGGCTGGTCTTGAACCCACAGGCTCAGCCAATCCCCTCACCTTGGCCTCCTAAAGTGCTGGGATTACAGGCTGAGCCACCAAGTCCAGCTGGCCAATGGTTTTATATCAAACTAAGAAGTTTCTGCAGAGCAAAGAGTCAAGAGAGACCTGTAGGATGAGAGAAAATGTCTATTTGCAAACTATTAATCTGACAAGTGGTTAAATATACAGAATATAAAGGAACTCCAACAGCTCAAAAAAGAATTTTAAAACGTGCAGAGGATCTGAATAGACATTCCTTAAAAGAAGGCATACCAATGGCCAAAGGGTACATGAAAAAATGTCCAACATCACTACTCATCAGGGAGATGCCATTCAAAGCCACCATGAGCTTTCTTCTCATCCTAGTTAGGGCAACTATTATCAAAAAGACAAACCAAAAAAAAAAAAAAATGCTGGCAAAGGTATGAAGCAAAAAGAACTCTTATACGTCGTTGGTGGTAATGTCAACTAGGTTGGCATTATAGAGATCAGTGCGGAGATGCCTCAAAAAGCTAAAAATAAAACTATCACATGATCCAGTCATCTCACCACGGGGCATATATCCAGAGGAAATAAAGTCAGCCTGTCAAAGGGATGTCAGTGCTCTCTTGCTTATTGCAGCACTATTCACAATAGCCAAGACATGGAACCAACCTAAGTGCCCATCCTCGGGTCAATGGGTACAAAGAATGGTATACCTATACATGGTGGATTACAGCTTCTTTTTCAGCCAGTTTGTTGGTGCATGGAGATGCTGCTAATTTTTGCAGGTTGACTTGGTATTGGCCGCTCATTTTCCAGCTTTCTCTTCCTTCTGCAGAGCCTCTGATTCATACACCAAAATGAAGTCTATCAGCCTGAGTCCTGGGATGTTCACCCAGAGCAAAGCCGTGGACGCTGTGAACGAGACACAGAAGTCCACGTCATGAAGCTGCTGAGATCTGGGAGCTGTTATCTCCACATAACCTAAGGCTCAAATACTCCAGCCTTGACTCTGATGCTTACAACCATGTTTGGTTTCAAACACTACCTTAGCTGGGATTCAGTGCCAGAAACAGAAACCGTTCTATGCATTTTCAAGCAGGAAAGAGACAAGAAATTTGGGGTGCCTGGGAAAATCACTCAGAGGCCAGAAAGGTGGGGTCTCAACATAACCTCCAGGATCATCTCCAAGATGACTGCGCACAGGCATGTCCAAGCTGGCCCTATCAGGACCCTGTCTCAGAAATGCTTGCATTGAAGAACATATCTCCATCCCTAGCTATGACATCCAGGGACCAGAAAGCCACTGCCACATGGCACCCTGGACACTGGAGCCCAGTCATCACTGCACAGCAAGCGGCAAAGTGAGTGTCCTGCATCTGACTGTGGCCACCTCAGAAGCCAGAAGCTGTGCCTGCCACCTCTGTGACTTTAACTGCTGGCAGAAAACACCCAAATGTCCCAGGACGGTGGCTGCTGCCTCTCTCGTGCCTTGCAGGTTCCCTGAGAGCACTTCTAAAAGGCAGAATCCCATCAGCACACAGAAGCCCTCATTTGCAAGGTCTTTCCAGGTTCTGTTAAGTTCCTCGTGCTTGGCCAACTTGGCCAACATATATCTGTGGTTTATTCACGTCGGTATGTCCTGGTCTTGTGATTCCAAGGAATGTGGCTGAAACGAGGCAACCAGGGGTGGAGTGGGCACAGATAGAGACAGGCAGGCCTCCACCATGAGGACAGCCTGTGCCTCCCGGGGGACAGCAAGGCACGTCTGGGAGGGAGGGAGGGAGGCTGACACCAGAAAGGGCAGCGCCAGATGTTCCACCAGATTCCGAGCCAAGCCGGAAGGAGGCACCAGCCCTGTGGACAGAGGAGACAGCAGCAACCGGGAAGAAGTAGGAGGATGCTCTTATCAGAAGCAATGATTAGCCGGGCATGGTGTTCTCACACCTGTCATCCCAGGGCCTTGAGAGGTGGAGGCAAGAGGATTGCCTGAGCCCAGGAGTTCAGAGACCAGCCAGGGCCACTCGGCAAGACCTTGTCTCTACAATAAATCAAAAAATTAGCCGGGCGTGGTGGCATGTGCCTGTAGTTCCAGCTACTTGGAAGGCTGAGGCGGGAGGATCACCTGAGCCCAGCAGATCGAGGTTGCGGAGGCCGTGAGCATGCCACAGCACCCCAGCCTGGGTGACAGAGTGAGACTCCGACTCAGAAAAAAAGAAGCAATGCTGACAGGGTGATGGGTTAATTACTACTGAGGAATCGTGAGCAGGGCGTCACCTGCGATGGGCAACGGAGCAGCGGCCAAAGGTGCAAGGCTGCGGACGCCGGGGCTGTCAGTAGGGCGCTCCCCGCCGTCCCCTTGTGCTCGTCTTGCTCAACATTCGTGGACAGCAGGCCACGCTCGGAGAGACACGGCTACTGTGAGCATTTCGGTCTGCGGACGTGATCTTTTGAATGAAGCCGTCTTGCACAGCCTCGACTTGACTGTTGAGCCATGGGTCTGCCGAGTCCGTCTGTGGCCTCCAGGAGGTGTTCCAGGAAAGAGGTCGGGGAGGGAGATAGCAGTCGTGCAAATGCGGAAGACATTCTTAAACGCGGGGCCCCAGGAGCTGCACAGTGAAGGTGTGCCTGGTTGGGCTAATAATCTGCTCTAGAAACGTGTCGGGCTCCACTTTGAAGGTTATAGATTTCTCCCTTTAACACACACATGCACACATGCATGCACACGTATGCACATATATGTACATGCGCACTTGCACATACATGCACGCGCATGTATATGCGTGCATACACATGCAAGGACATGTGCATATACACATGCATGCATGTAAACATGCATTTGCACATGAATATGTGCACTTATATGCACATGTGTGTACATAGGAACACACATGCACACATGCATATGCACGCATGCACGCACATACACGTGTGTATATCCATGCATACAAACACACGTGTGCATGCACTTATCTGCATACATGCACATGTGTGTGCGTGTGCATACAGACATGCATGCACATACTGTTATATACATACAAACACAAACACATATACACACACATGCACACATTTGTACAGACATGCAGCATACACCAGTGTGCACGCACATATACATACTTACATTGTGATGGTTAATTTTATGTGTCAACATAGCCGGGCTAATACTCAGCCCAGCACTGGGAGGCCCGTCCTGGTAGCTCCCGTGTGAGCCTCCACCCCACTCAGAGAGCTGCAGAAGGGCCTTTCTGTTCGTGTCTGGACCTTTAGCTGGGAAGTCCCTTCTGAATAGCGTGTCCACTGAAAACCCCGTTAGGGTGAGGGGAGGGTTCCAGCTGCTGGGAGGGTGCTGAGGTCACGCCTTCTAGAGGCTATGGGGCTGCATTAATTGTCCTGGTATCAAGCAGCTGGTAAAACATTATTTCTAGGTGTGCCTGTGACAGTGTTTTCAGAGACAGCGGCATTTGCACTGAATTCACTGAACTGGATTTTAATCAGCAGGCTGAGCATAAAAGATCGCCCTTACCAGCGTGGGTGGGCACCATCCAATCTTTTGAGGACCTGCATGGGACCAGAAGGCAGAAGACTGATTTGCTGTCTTTTTCGAGGCTGGGACACCCATCTCCTGCCTTGGGACATTGGCACTCCTGGCCCTTGGGCCTTCAGCCTCAGACAGCACTTGCTGAGGCTTGGGTTTGGGCTGAATCGCATCTCCAGCTTTCCTGGGTCTCCAGCTTGTGTGGATCAAGAGCATGGGACTTCTCAGCCGCCATAATCACGTGAGCCAATCCCTCACCAAAAATCTCTTTCTACGTCCATATAGGGAGTGCCGAAAAATGTATACACAGTTTGAGAAAGGAAAAGACTGTATTAAAATTGTAATACTCAATGAGATGAGTACAAATCACATTTGACTTATGCGATGACAAGAGGCGCTCCAAGTGGCCACCATCAGCGTCCAGACACTTCTGATGAAAGCGAACGTCTCTTAACAGCCCTTAGAATGTGTATGCATTTTGGGGGCACCTGGCATATAGACATCTTGTCTGTTCCATTTATCTGGAGAACTCTAACACACACACACACACACACACACACACACACACACACACACCAGAAGGGCATCTGTCCTCCTCCAAATCTCCACCCTCTACCATTCCCTACGGTTCTTCGCATCCACAGAGGAATCAAAGACCTCATCCAGCATCTCTTCCCAGGCCCCAAGACACATCCGCTCAGTTATGAAAAATGTTTCACACATCCGTCAGTCAGATGGCAATCCCTTCTGCTGTGTCCTCTATGAAGCAGACACTTTGCTTCTTGAAAGAGACTGAAACAAAACTGAGTAGATTTATTATTTGCCTTCCAGTGTCCCAGCTCTTCTGGCCAAAGAGTGTTTAAAACTGGTTCTTGTTGTTTTTATCTCTTTCAGTTTTGACTAGAGCAGTAGAGAATTCTTAAACATCTGTGTCACTATCTCATGCTTATATATGTATCTTTCTTTTGTGTTTTCACAATAATCTCCTTGAGAAGAAAATAACCTCAGCCTAGGTCTTCGGAGGAATAATTTATCTCTTCCTAAATTAGAACTATAACAAGCTAATTCTCTTGGGCTGCTCTTGGAAAACAGTTTTCTCAGGAAGTCCAGACAGACTTGCCCTCTATTGTTCTGCTGCTGAATCTTTTAAACAGAGTTCCTTCACTGCTAACACAGAATGACTGAAGAGGAACTAATCATTGGGAAGTGTTTAAGTTTTGGGGTTTTTTTCTCCTATCATTCCATGTGAATAATAGTCTTCTCTCTTCAAGGCTGACAGTGTTGTGGAAATTTAACAAGGTCTTAACAGGTGTAACAGAACACAGGATTGTAAATCACCTGATATAATCATATTTTATAGAGTACAGGAAATCTGAAGATTTTAACCTACTGTGATGTGTAAAATATGCTAGCGTTTGCCCCAGGGAGAGATGTTTTCTCATGCTATGGTTGTACCAGCGGCTCAGGGCCTCACTTGTCCCAGCTTTCACGTGCCTTCTTCCTCAGTGTCTCTTTGCTGTTATTTTGATAGATGCCCACTTCCTGGTCCTCCTGCCAGAAGGTTAAGCACAATCTTTCCGGCATCAGTCGTGTATCCAGGACAATTAGGCACCCGCATGGAAACCAAGTATGAGCGCCTGCCGCAAAACAGGCAGTGAGGGATGGTCTAGAAGGTGGGGCCTCAGCACCCTCCTGGCGACTGGACCCCTCCCCTTAGAGAGGGTTTTTAGTGGACACGCCATCCAACAATGACCTCCAAGTTCAAGCCTCCGGGCATGAACAGAAAAGGCCCTTTTGCAGGGTGCGGTGGCTCACGCCTATAATCCCAGCACTTTGGGAGGTCGAGGCGAGAGGATTGCCTGAGGCCAGAGGTTTGAGACCAGCCTGGGCAACCTGGCAAGACTTTGTCTCTACAGTAAATCAAAAATTTAGCCGGGCGTGGTGGTGTGTGCCTGTAGTTCCAACTACTTTGAAAGTTGTGGTGGGTGGATCGCCTGAACCTAGCAGGCTGCAGTGGCCGTGAGTCTGGGTGACGGAGTGAGACCCCAACCCCAAAAGAAAGAGAAATAAAGGGTCCTTCTGCAGATATGTGGATGAGTTCCCCACACAGGAACTACCAAGACTGGCCCATCAGCCCTGGGCTGTCCCTGGAAACATTCGGCTCCTGTGGTCCAGCCATGGGCCAGCCCCAAGGCACTCAGGCTCTGGCCTCCCGGGTGCATTAAACGTGGCTTCAGCCAGCATTCGCGGGGCGGCGGGAGGGGAGAGAGGACCACAGGTGTAACCACGACAGCAGCAGGGTGAGCACATGCCTCTTCCTAAGCCTCACCTGGACCATTAGAGGGGTCACTGTGATTCTCCTCCGCAACATGCATGCATGTCGGGACCCCCTGTTTCCTCTACGTCAAACTAGACCGTTCTGAGCCCTCAACCCCCAGGCTGGTCGGAAGTTAGACGTCCTTCGTGACTAAGCGTCAAGGTCTGGATGCTTCTGCTGTTCAGTAAACCCGGGCAAGGGGCTTCTCAAGGGCTCCATTCGCCCAGAAGTCACCTTTGCTGGAATTAGAAACAGCTGTCCCAGGGTGCACAACTCAGGCTCAAGGTCTGCCTGTTCCTTTTCGCCAGGTGCTGCTGTGCGGGGCACAGATAAGTGGCAGGGGGCAGGCTTGAGCCCACCCCGGAAAGTGCACCCCTGAGAGGTGAGTTGTCCCAGACCACATGATTTCATGATGGCGGACGCTGTGCCGATTCGGTGCCAGTCTCCAGCCTGGAGAACTTGCCAGGTCTGTAAGCCTCATGACTCAGAGTCCAATCTTCCCAAGACCATCGTGGAGGATAAAGATGGCCATGAAGTCTTTGATACACCCTCCCCCACTGGGCTCTGTGTCCCCTCCCTTGAATCTGCCTAGGCTGTGTCTGCTGTGAGCCACAGGGTGCATACAAGGGACGTCAGGTCTCTGCTAATCCTACTTTTTTTTTTTTTTTGAGTTTTAGTCTCTCTGTCGCCCAGACTGGAGTGCAGTGGCACACTCCCTCGACCTGCTGGGCTCCAACAATCCTTCCACCTCAGCCTTCCGAGTAGCCAGAATTACATGTGCGTGCTACCACACCCAGACAATTTTTTATTTATTGTAGAGATAAGGTCTCGCCAAGTTGCCCGAGCGGGTCTCGAACCCGCGGGCTCAGGCAATTCACTCACCTCGGCCTCCCAAAGCACTGGGATTGCAGACTGAGATACTGAGCCCGGCCTGCTAATCCTACTTTTAAGGGGACTGACTGTCAGTTTCCACCTTGGGCTCTGGCAAGTCCAAGAGAAGCCCAACCACCCTGCTGGAGAGACTGGTGGGAGGACCCTCGACACTATGTAGCAGAGGAAGAGGCGTCCAGCTGAGCCCACCTTCCAGCCATTCTTGCAGAGTTGCCAGGCCTGTGAGTGAAGCCATCCTGGACCCTCCAGGCCACCAGCAGCCAGCAGTCACCAAGCAACCCCAGTGGATGCCACATGGACAGAAAAATTGCTCAGTCGGGCTATCCCTAAATCCCTGGCCCAGAAACTTGGGAAATACAATAAATGGTCTTGTCTTAAGTTACTAAGTTGTGGGTTGTGTGTTACACAGCAATAGATAGCAAGCACCCCTCAGCCACTTTCACCAAGGTCGATCTCCTCACAGGGAAGCTGCTGATATCAGGATGGGCTGCCCAGGGGTCACCCCAGCCTCCCCAACCCAGACTCCAAATGCCCCAAGGGCTCCTCTTCTCAAAAACTAGCCCTTGGCTTCTTCCAGTCTAGATATCTTATGACCAAAGCCTCCTAACTCTGCCCTGGGGGAAATAAAACTCCCTGGTTCCCTTGACTTACAGCCCTAGTTCTTACCTGGGGTATTTCTCCTTCTTTCCGGTTACTGTAGAGCGCTAAAACCAAACTACAAATTCGTATCTCCACGAAGTATCTCACACCACCTTAAATTAACCATCACAGCCGGGCTCGGTGGCTCAGCCTGTAATCCCACGCCTTGGGAGGCTGAGGTGAGTGGACTGCCTGAGCCCGCGGGTTTGAGACCTGCCTGGGCAAGCGAGACCTCCTCTCTACAATAAATCAAAAATTAGCCGGGCGTGGTAGCGCGCGCCTGTAGTTCCAGCTACCCGGAAGGCGGAGGCGGAAGGATCGCCGGAGCCCAGCAGGTCGAGGCTACGGTGGCCGGGAGCGGCCACTGCACTCCAGTCTGGGTGACAGAGTGAGACTCCAACTCAAAAAAAAAAAAAAAATTAACCATCACATCCAGGCTCTTTGAGCACGTGCCTGCCTCGAAGAAAACAAAACAGCATCCTCCCATTCCCTCCACGGCTACCCCTCAGTCCCCAGGGAAGCAGCTACTTTTCATGAAGGGGTCTCTCTGGGAGAACAGCCCCGTGGGTGCAGGATGCAGTGGGCACGCTGGTTGGCTTTCCCCACCATCCTGTGGACGGTCTCGGATGCGGGACTTCTCTGAGCACTCTGTCCACACACGCTCCCTCCCCTTGCTCTCCCTCGGCCTATGTGTTGGGCTCCTGGCAGTTGTCGTCGTCTGTAGGTGTGTGCTTTCTTGGGTGTTTCCTGTGAGCCCTGCCTGTATAACCTGCATGCCACAGAGGAGCAGGGACTGCCTTGTGTCACTCTTGATTCCCTGGGGACCTACGTGGTGCCAGACACAGAGTAGGTGTTTACAAAGTCGGTTAACACAGGAATTCGGCTGTCTGATTTGCACTGACTTTTTATTTTTTGAGTAAGGGTCTCACTCTTTCACTCAGGCTGGAGTGCAGTCACGGCTCGCCCCAGCCTGGACCTCCTGGGCTCAGGGGATCCTCCTGACTCAGCCTCTGGAGTAGCTGGGACTACAGGCACACGCCATTACTCCTGGCTAATTCTGTTCATCATTTGTAGAGATGAGATCTTGCTGTGTTGCCCAGGCTGGGCTCAAGCAATTGGCCTGCCTAAGCCTCCCAAAGTGCTGGGACTACAAGCGTGAGCCACCATGCCTGGTCTACATTGGTTTTTTTTTGTTTTTTTTTTTGAGTTGGAGTCTTACTCCATCACCTAGGCTCGAGTGCCGTGGCACGCTCACGGCCACCCCAGCGTTGACCTGCCGGGCTCAGGCGATCATTTTGGCTCAGCCTTCCAAGTAGCCAGAACTACAGGCGCATGCTACCATGCCTGACTAATTTATTGATTTGTTGTGGAGATAAGGTCTCACCAAGTTGCCCGGGCTGGTCTCGAACCCACGGGCTCAAGCCATCCATTCGCCTTGGCCTCCCAAAGTGCTGGGATGACAGGCTGAGCCACCAAGCCCGGCCCATTGGCTTTTTTTTATTTACAAAATTGAAAAAATATGGTGAAGACATATTTTTTCAAAGTCCTTTTTGGTCAAAAGTATTGTCCTAATATCAAATTTTCATTTTTTCTCTCATTCTCTAGACATCTGACTTCCTCATGGTCAGCTCTTATTTATGACTCTTTTGCTGTTATAAGGAACCAGTAGATACTTCGTTTTTTCATTTTGAATCATTCTAAACAATTTCCTCTTTCTCAATTTTCATATTGGATAAAATTAGTTTTAGGAGATTTATCTTCAGAGGTGAGGAAGACATACCCAATACAAATAAAGAGCTTGGATTTAGATTTATGGTCATCTTTTTTGGCAAACATGCCAAGTGTCAAGGCCATAACTTCTAGTCTCCTTATCATATTGCTCTGATTACAGTCGTGCATTCCTGAGCAATATCCTCGTTGTCACTGGAAAGTGTCCCCAACAAACCCTATGGGTTCAGATCATTCTGCACCTGCATCTAAGTCCTTGGGGACGAGACGCTTCCTTACCAGATAAACCTGTACAGTGGAATTGCACGCTTTCTGACACTACCACATTTATTTATCTGACTTGTAATATGTTCTGAGTACCATAGACAGTGTATAAATTGAGTTGAACAAATATTTATAGAGTATTTAAAGGTCCATAAAGCATCCTCAAAACTATTATCCCATTCAGTAAAAGCATGATGCCTGGAAGCCAAATCATAAATCTTTTCATTTAAAATCCCTGGGGTCAGCCGGGCTCAGTGGCTC